>JAQIWS010000023.1:0-97565 GCA_034696085.1 Stigmatogaster subterranea
CTCTCTCTCTCTCCTCCCATCCTCTCCCGCGCGTACCAACGGCTGAGTCAGCAAGACGCGCGCACAACTCGCGCCCTCGGCCCGAGAAATGGCAACGGACGTTGCGGGCATGACAAGAGCGTGTGCCAACCAGGCAGGGTTGACAGGTGAAAAAGTTGCGCGATACAAAACGGGTTCGCAACGGTAATAACAGTGGGAATAAATATTTCTTCCTACCGTAAAATTACTGGAATTAAAAAAGAAAAAGGAATAGAATAAAATAAAATACACTAAAAATAAAAATACAACTCGAGTTAGAAAAAACAAAACAAGGGAGGGGAATAAAAAAAAAAAAAAAAAAAAAAAAAGAAACGCGGGAGAAGAAAAAAGACACAAAAAAAGGAGAAGGTAAAGGCATTGTATAATTCACCAATCGACCAAGCGAGTTGTCGATAGTCCATGCATGACTAATCCGAGCAAACGTCTGTCATTTAGAAACAAAGTTGCAGACAACGCAACTGACCCCTCTAAACATCACCTGTAGAACAACGACAAACCGATAGCCAATGAAAAACTTGCGCACTTTTAAACCTACAATCAAAACTCTTCATAGACAAGAAAAGTAAAAACACAACCGAACACACACACAAAAAAAAAATTTTTCTTACCGTAACCACACGAAACAAAATAATCGAAAAGCTAAAAACTGTATCAACTTTATAAAATAAACCATAAATTAGAACTTTGTCACTTAAAATTTTTTTTTTCTCCTCTCGTTGCTATTGTACATCGGAGTCAACAAAAACAAGTTTGGAAAATTATTGAAGACGCGAGCAAAAATATAAAACGCAACACTCAATGGATAATGAGATCAAATTGCTTTCCTATAAATATTATTTTGGCAAACGCAACTATTGGCGTCCTGTCAACGGTTCAGAAATACATTTTTTTAATACTTTTATTTTTTAAATAAATAAAAAATAAAATAAAAAAAATCGCGAAGAAGTAAAAAAAAAAAAACTTTTCGGGATCAACTTTTTCGAACGCGACGCTTTGCGTCTTCGCGTAAACTGTAGTGCACGGAAGCTGCCGTGGGGGGTGCTTTGCCTTCGAAAATAAAAAATAAACCAGAAAAAAACCCGCCACTCGGATGCATAGCGCGTTCCCACGCCAAGTGACCCTTGAGTCCTGGCGCCGGCATCATTGGGCGCGCGCTTTCGGGGTGACCCGTCTTGCAGCAGGTGCCGCCTAGCAGAGGATGAGCGCGCCAATTCGCACGCGCATCACGTCACAAGAAGCGCGCGCGCGTAGAGTTTCTCGCGGGGACCACTTGGATTGGCGCCAAACTCGACGTCCCTATCCTAGTGATATAAAAAACTCATGCAAACGACTCTTGTCGAACTTTGTGTCTATGATCCGAATTTTTGCTCTCATTTTTGATATTTTTTTTTATTTTCCCGCTCGATTCTTTGTTTTTATTGTGGGCTAACTTGTCACTTTTTTCCCGGAAGGTTACGATCAAACTCGCGGAGTAAATCACTGGAAAAAAAATCAAAATATTTTTTTCCACCGGTCGCAATAACTTTGTATAAATTATCTATTTTCCTTCTCATCTCGTCATGTTTCTCATCTCGCGAGAAAAAAAAAAGAGGGGAAAAAAATGCGTGTTGGGATGATCCGGGGGTGTTTGCGTTTAAACGTTTAACGACGTGTTTCTGATCTTTTGCATTGTTTGCATTTTTCGCCTTATAGCGCGTGTAAAGAAAAACCAAAAGGAAAAAAAAAGAAAAAAAAACTAAAAACGAGAAAAGAAAGTTAAAAAAAATAAAAAGGAACAAAAAGGAGGGAAAAAAAATCAATAAAATGAGGGAGAAAACTCGGTGCATTACTAAATACGTAACCAACACCTCGATAAAATACAATATGGAAAAAGATGGCGCGTACCACCAAAAAAAATCTGGGAATAACCAATGGGATAATAAAAAAAAAACCGGGATTAAAAAAAAATAAAGGGGGAAACTAAAAAAAAAAAAAAAGGAAGGGGAAAAAAAAAGATGAGGATAGTCAACGCCCCCTGTGCCCGATTTCAATCAGCCTCCATTTCATTCTGCCGCCCAATTTGGGCCTAACGACCGACCACCCGGAAGAGGGAGGGGGGGACGGGAGACTCGAAGCGGCGTGAGACCCCCTTCTTCGTTCTCCCATCCACGCCACCTCGTCGACAGTCGTCTTTCTCAATTTAAAAATACTTTTTCCTTTCCTCACTCTCATTACAAGAACCGCGCAGTTCAACTAGAACAACAACCGACGAAAACTTCAACGCCTAAAAAAAAATCCTGGGGAAAAGAATCTAATTGGGATTAGACCCCTCGTTTAAAAAAATGTAAAAAAACACTCCCAAACTACCAAAAAAAAAAAAAAAAAAAATTTAAAAATTGCAAAACGAATACACTCACTCACTCACTCTCTCTTTCTCCTTTAATCGATTTATCGGTACCCTACTAGGATGATGAAAATGAGATTTTTGTCAGTGAATGTCAGTCGCAAAACGAGATGTTGTTGTTGATGTTTATCCCTTTTTTTTCCCTACTAAAAAAAAAAAAATTTGAATACGACAGTTTTACCAATAATAAAAAAAAAATTTTTTTTTTTTGAAATGGGGTAAAGAAAAAAAAATTTTTTTTTTTTCAATTTTATCATTTTCATCTTCCAAATTGGTTTCAATATTAATAATCAATTGAGTTTCTTGCGAGCGTCTTCTCCACCTGTTCGCAATGGACGAACAGTCGAGATAAGGTGAAAGCCCCTCGGGCGTATAAAATTTCTCCCCTACCCCTTTACACCCACTTATCCCACTTTTTCCCCCATTTTTTTCTTCTTCCCCGGCAATAAAAAAAAAAAATCAAATATAAACATTCCCCCACCCCCCTCCCACGATAGTGAAACTGTAATGTTTCCCC
This sequence comes from Stigmatogaster subterranea, assembly GCA_034696085.1. NCBI lineage: Eukaryota > Metazoa > Arthropoda > Chilopoda > Geophilomorpha > Himantariidae > Stigmatogaster > Stigmatogaster subterranea. The sequence goes on from JAQIWS010000023.1 coordinate 2,940, forward strand.
ACGCATGATCATTAATCCATTTGGGGAATAAAACTTTTTTAATTCAAACTCAAAGTAATAATTTCCCTCCCTTATCCCCGAGGTATCTCGCGTTTATTTTTCTGATACGCTCCCTTAACACCCTTTTTTTATCAGCAATAATTTTAATGGCGGAACTTGCGCCGAGCGCCACCTGACGAACCATCGAGCGAACACACACTATCCGATGTGGAATCAATTTCAGAATGGCTTCCGATTGATGTAACAAAAAAGTCCGACGAGCGGACGCTCTCTCCTCGCACCCCCACTCTCGACGCATGCGCGAAACCAGCCTTAAAAAAGTCCGCCTTCGGGAAACGACTTAAATTTCTCCACATTTTTTTCTTTTAACTTTATTTTTATTTTTAAAAATTTAAAATTTAAAACCCTAAAAAAAAAAAAATTTCGATTCATTAAATCAAAAAATAATTACCAAAAAATTACAATTTTTTTATTTCCACGACGTACAAAGCACCGACTTGTTCAACGTTGGATTTACTTTACCTTCACCTTCACATCCAATTACAAGATCCTAGTAAAAAGAAGACGCTTTTTCCTTCGTCTCCTCATCCCGAGCCTTGTTTATAATACCCGAGTTAAAAGGGGAAAGAAGCAACTTTGGCCGTCTGCCCAGTTAAGAGAAAGAAGCGTCCATAGTAAAGGCCGGGAGAAGGTGGATGGCTCCTTCAACTCGACACAGCAATGACCCGTCACGATAAACATGTCATCCGGTCAAGAAACGACGAATGGAAATCTCCCAAAATTCCCAACCCGAGGAAACACACTACCTCTTTCTTTACTATCCACGTCCCAAAAGACCATTTATAAAATAAAAATAGAATCCACTTCTTCTGCCTTCCACTTTACAACCTAACTTTTATTTTTTTTTCTCCCCCCACTCCATCCTCACTCCCCAAATTTTTTTTATATATATATTTTATATTTTATTTTTTTTTCCGGGTGCGGATGATTACGAACGACGCGCAACACCAGATCCTCACTTTCCTCGTGACCCCCGAGTAAAGCAAAGTTCACGTTGAACAACCGGGTCCATCCAACGTGTGTGATAGAACTGCGAAAATTTAAAGCTTGACAGCGTTTGATATTAACAACACACACACACATGTAAGAAAAGAAAAGAAAAGAGAAAAACTTCATTCACTCCCCTCTAAGTTACGATCGCGAGCCAGCTATAACTCGGGCCCAAGTGACAATCTCCCCTGTACCATTTCTTATCACTAGGGGCACAATCTCCAGATTGGCAAACGATAGAGTAAACTGCACATGCGCGCTCACACACCGGGTACATTGTAACCAAAAACTACTTCATCAATTCACTGACAACTAAAACAACGTCACGCGCTAACTACGATAGGTGCATCGACTCAAAAACTAAAAAACCAACTTTAAAAATAAATACAAAACCGATGATTAATTACAGGAGACTCTAATTGACAGTCGCCAACGTTAACTCGCCAACAACGCTTACTTTTATATTTTTTACTACACACTCCCAACTTTAAAAAAAAAAAATTTTTTTTTCCCTCAAAGTTCCATCAAACTCATCTCTTCACGTCAAAACACGAATAAATCCTTTCCACACAGCGAATGCGACCACACCTCCGCACTCTTTTTCCCCCCCAATAGGCCTATGAAATCATTTGGCTTTGACGCAACATGGCGACCAGCCAAAAAGATTTTTCTCTATAGTGGCTACTTTTAGGTAGTACTTGCTCCCCTATATACCAACCGCATCTTTCCATCCCACCCCACATGTGTTGCTTCGCCTTCGATATTACGACCAAAAACCCGCGCTTTCCTCGCACGCAAAGCGCGCTCGCCGAAATAGATTCAGCTCGTGACAACAACAAAAACCAATGTCCCGTTCGAGACAATTGGCACCGCAAAGAATAGGAAAAAAAAGGGGGGAAAGAATAAAATAAAAAAAAATAAAAAGAAGGGGGAAATAGAGAAACCTCCACTTGTGCTCGTCTTCTTCAGACTTGATTAGCGCCCCCTGTCCGTCAATAACTGCATCGGGCGGCAGGGAGGAGGTCGAGCGATAAAGTTACATTCGGCACGTGGAGTCAGACACGAGCGGAATATTGGATCCTTGTGTTTTTTTTTTCGTTTTTTTTTTCTTCTTCGTCTTTTCTTTCTTTTTCACATGCCCAGTGTGGCGTGGATGAGACGAAGGATGAAGAAATGTTTTAATTTCTCTCCCACAGTCCTCGATGCGGACCACGATTCTACCAACTCCATTAAGAGGGCGTTTTAAAGCAGTGGAACGGAGGACGAGAGTGGAATTACTAATAAACGACAAAAATAAAAGGAGGGAAAAAAAAATCTCTGATCCGGCAGCAATTTTTTTTTTGACACGCAGTTTTCTACCGTCGACGTGTCGACGGGGGAAAAAAAAAAAAACCCAAGACCGCGTTACAATTTTTTTTATTGGGTGGTGGAAATTTGATTGGATGATCAATTTCAATTTAAGGTCAAAGTCAAGTGTATTTTTTGATAAAATAAAATAAAATAAAAGGAAGTGACCGTTGTTCTTGTTCGTCGATTTCGTTTTTAGGTCGACACGATTTATTACCCTACATTCCTATCACCACCGCCATTTTTATATAAATATTTATTTTTTTGAGCATCGCGCGCTTTGACGCGCGAGGGGGCCTCCAACAGGTGTCGTCGCCTCCAAGAATAGCGAATGATAAAATGCTTTTTAGAGGAAACTCGGTGACAAATGGCGCGAAGCAACAAATGAGGGGAACGAGTGTCTATTCATTGGCGGTACCGAAAAACGCGAGACTGAACTAAGAAACTGCGAAGGCGGGGAAGACTTCCCGCGTCAACAAAACAAGACGAGCGGAAATCTCATCCGTCCCGCCTCATTTGCGCATGCTCCGTTCGATATAAAAACAACCGACTGCGTCTATTTTCAACTTCACCGTTATTAATCTCATTGAAACGTGAAACTTCGACGATGAAAACCCGCGTTTAAATACTGGAGTCAAAACAACAACAAAAACAATAAAAATGTAAAATGTAAAAACAAAAATTAATTAAAAATTAAAAAACAACACGATTACCTTTCACGTTTTACGTAGCTTCATTTAATCATTACGTAAAAAAACAAACTAAACACGCAATCAACAACAACAACCCTCAAAAAAAAAAAAATCGAGCTAACCGAAAATACATTTTTATCACTCCGTTTAACGTTGCTGCAAAGTGACGTTAATTACGCGCAATGTGACCCCTTTGATACCTAACAAGAGCCCATCAACCGATTTAAAAATATCCCTTTTAACTTTCACTTTTCCAACCAAATACTGAACAAAACACGAGCTCCCTTACTTCGGAGTAATAATTTCACCTGAAACTAAACTCAAGTGCTGCCCCCTTCCTTAATTCTCCCGCTCTTTTGATTGATCTGTCGCAGTTATTTCTTCGATCGGCAATTTGTCATTTAAATAATAACATACATTTCCCCTCCTACCATGTAGATCCCACTTAATACATGTCACGAGTCATAAATTAAAAGATTTTTTTATTATGATATCCCTCGAAATTGGCAACAGTTCAAGTGGACGAGAGGGGGAGAAAAGAAACCCAAAAAAAAAAAAAAAAATAGGGAAAAGATGTCAAATCCCCTAACCCCCTTCCCCTCCCGAAATCGATACACGGTATAAAAACGGGGGTAAAAAAAATTTTCATAAAAAAAGAAAAAAAAAAAAAATATTGTAAAACTTTACTTAACTCAACTTTAAAAACGGTCAAAAATAAACAACCAATTGAGATACGAGTTTCCACACAGGACTCACTCTATCCATCAACTACTACTCAGATGAGAGAGAGAGCGAAAGAGAGATTGCATCCCACTTCATTCGCCGCCAACGTCACCGTCTAAAACAGACTTGCTAAGTGTCCCCGGACAAAATTCGTCCTGCAACTGATTAAAATAACATCTATTACACAATTTCAACAATTTTTCTCAATTTTTAAATAAAAATTCACCACCCAAAAAAAAAAAAAAACCACTTCAAAAATTTTTTTTTGTTATTTCACGCTTTCGCCACGAGAGGGCCAACACGAAAGAAGGGAAAGGGGGGGAAAAGAGGAAATAAGAGATCCACGGCGCCAATTGCCCCCGTGTCTCTAATCCCATAGATTGCTTCGTCAAACAGAGGGATCCACCAAAAATGAGGCTCATTTGTATTGTTTCCATCGACGTCGACAAAAATAATAAAAATACTAATAAAAAAATGAGAATATTCAACTCCACCATTTTTCGCAATCAATGACACGAGTAAAAAAAAAATAAAAAAAAAATAGGAAGAAAAATTTTACAAAACAAAAAAAAACCTTTTTCTTTTTAGTCACCTTCAACCACCGATTTCTTGAGAAAGAGACGAAAGGGTTGAAAAAAACGGTCCCATCTTCATTTCTTATCTCTAAAGGGCCTTCTTCTCCATTTCGCGCGCCTCCTTCGTCATGCACTTCTTTATACCTGCGAAGTGGGGTTCGGAAGGATAATTAAGGGTTGGTCGAGCTAATTTTGCTGATTCCTCACAAAACTCACAATCAGTGCCAAGAAGAGAGAGAGAGAGTTCTCTCTACACTGATGACGTCCCTACTCTAAAAGTGGGAAAAATCGTTTTGGCGGGGAGAAAAACCTTAGACGATCGTGAGAGAATAAAAAGACGAAAAAAAAACCCCCTCATCAACGGATGACCAATATCTTCCGATTCAATGCCATTCAATCCCCCTAACTATAAAAACGTAAAAAAAAATGGCGGCTTCTTTTGTTAATGACGCGTAGTCAAAACACGTTCGTCATTAAAAAAGAACAAAAAATTTCTATAAAAATCATAAAATCTTTTTTTTAAATTAAAAAATTATGTTTATTTACTGTCGACCGCCATTATGCACAAAAATCTTTAATTTTTTTTCTCTTTAATACGGATTAATCGTTCCTCCTGCTTCATAAGCTCCATTACTTTTTCATAATGGGTTTCATCAAGCCGACGTGATTAATTTAAAAAAAAAATTTGAAGAGGGGGAGAGAGAAAAATGAATGACGTTAATGGAATAGGTTAGCCTCAACTCTATGAAACTCATTTTTATGGACACCAAACTAATTCTCAGCCGTGAAAAGATATTTCACCATTTTATTACGACCAAGAGCTCGTCTTCCTTCCACCGCCACCACTAAATAAGCATTCAAAAACCGCTTTCCTCCGAAATATTATCATCTCGGACACCGCTCGTGTTTCACAATTTCGAGAATATTGAGAAATATTAGAGCCCACTCGCGCTCTACACTCACGCCACACTCGGCAAAGGATTAAACTAACAAAAGCGACTTCGTCTATTTTCTTCCATTATTTCTTCTAAACCCCAAAACTTTTCACAAAACCTATCGAACAAAATACAAACACACAAAAATTTTTTTTTATCCACACACGTATAAAAAAAAAGTAAATCTAATCCCTTATTATCATTCATACGGTGGACTATCGTTTTCTCATTTTCCATCTTTTTAAATTCAAACTTTAAAAATATTTCCTTCTCCCGAGTTATTTTTTTTTTTTTTACAGAAAAAAAATCTAATATCGCCACGAGGAGGTCTATTTAATAGTTTTGGTTCAGTGCTCCTTCACTGACACAGCACCCAACCACCCACGTGCTCACCCCCACACACAAATTTGTGCTGCGCTACGCTACCGACCGACTGGAATTTTTTGACAGCTGTAAATCTTCACTCCGTGCTCGGTACGGAAAACCCTCGACCGTCTGCCGGCCGTCGTCTGCGAGTGCGCGGCTCCGTCGGGCGATACTCGCGAGTAAAAATGGCAAATGGGAAACGAGTTGCAAAGTTATACAACTTGATCCCAATGCATGATGGGTGATTTACTGCCCTAATCTCCATGTGGTTCAAGTGGGATCGAGTGCCTCCTTTCGTTTTTCTCCCTATATTAAATTTCCATCGGTCAGGGTCACTTTTTTTCCTCTCTCTTTCCCCCTTGTATTTTCCCGCTCGCAACCCTTTCTCCACCAATCTCGCGTGTCGAGACAAAGCGTTCGCCTCTATAATCCTTTCCTCACGCGGGCGGCCAATTACAGGCCCGCCGGCTGCCCAACGGGGTGGAGGCCGAGGCAAGGGTCAAATCGAGCGCGATTGGCTCGAAAGGATTAGCTGCGCGTGCCCCGGAACTCATTGGTCTTCCGATGAGCCTATTTTCCTTCCCTCCTCGTGTCCAGTCGCGTTATTCTCCCTCTCGTGCCTCCTACGGGGCCTTTTAGTGATTTCCAATGGATAAGCGATCTTTAGCATTCATTTCCTAGTCGGGTTTTATCACTCTGCCCACGGCTCCGTGGCATGGAGATGGCCCACTTATCATCCGACGCCAAGACCGCACCCTCTGTTCCAAATGCACTGGACACACTACGATCAATCAGCAAACCCCCGGCTTCCTCCGTTTTCCCCTCCCCTTCGCCGACCCAAGACGAGTCACTGGGCGGACAGGCGTTCAAAATATGCTGGACATTTTCAACCTAACTTAGAATCACATTCAAACCTCATTCCAACTTACAACTTTTTCCAAACGCAACAACCCACGAACGAACAAAATCAATTTTCCTACCAAAAAAATAAAAAATTAAAAAGAGACTTTAAACTTTAAAAATAATAAAAAATAAAAACATTAAATCAAAGATAAATAAATAACAAAAAAAAAAATTTTTTTCGTGGCGATTGATTCGACAAATTCCAGCGGTCAAACCGAGGAGAAGAGAAGGAGTGGCCAGTGAGCGAGCACACGCAGGATATTGATGAACCTGTGTCCCGGTAAATTATGGGAGCCGGCACCAAATATACGAGCGGGAAACAAACCTTAAATCAAGCGAATAAAATTCGCCGCGTCCTGTTACCAATTCGCCGGAACGGCCTGTTTATTCGATCGCCGGTCGAGGGACGGAGAAGGAGGAGGGAGAGATGGAGAGGCGGAAAGAAATCTCTCAGAGTCGGGATTCCAATCGAGTGGAGGGTGGGGCCAGATGTCCGCATGGACTTTGGGTGGACTCGTGACAAAAAAAGTAAAAAAGACGAAGAAAAAAGAAAAAACAATAGTATGACCCTCAACCCCCCCTCGAACAAGCAACAATCTCCGATGGCCATCTAGTCGTCGCAAAATGGATCCCACAATTGGTTGGGTTTCGTTTTCGTTTACACAAGAATTTTTTTATGGTAGAGGGTGGGCTATCTTCAATAAAACAATGTCCATTTATCATTTGACTGCCGTCACGAATTTATCGACAACTTAGTCACTCCTAAAAAGATAAATCCACAAAAAAATTAAGAAAACTATAAATAACAACATTCTACCCCAAAAAAAAAAAAAAAAAAAAAAAACTTAGAACCGAGTTAAGACTTAAATCTTCACCCTCATCAATGTTTCAATGCGCACACGTTTCACTGTTGAAACAATTCTTCTTTTTCTTCATTCCCATTGCTTCCTCGTGCCACCGACCAGCGCCAACACAATTAAGGCTTTTTCGATTCGTTCGTGAGAAGACGACCCATTTTTTCCCGCGTTCCCACATTAACAGCCACTAATGAACCTTAATAAAGCCACAGTTCGTGCGGCCACTCATTGAAAATGTGAACCCACAGATTGGAGTCGATCGAACCAGAGGGGAATCTTCACTCTCTCTCCCGCCACATCCTCGGCCACCTATCCACCCACTCGCCTGAGTGCTTGCTTCGTCGAGCGTGCTCGGCTCAATTTCGTGTCATCATCAGACGCAAGACGCACATTCGCAACTAAAACACAACGACTATATAAACTAACTCGATCAAACCTTCAAAAAAAAAAATATTAATCTTACAAAAAAAAAATGTAAATAAGTAAAGGCAACGCAGCGAAGTCCGCGACGCCATTTTAAGGCGGCGCTTCGCGATCAAATCAGTCACAAAAAAAAAACACAATAAGTCAAATTCCCTAAATTTTTTTTCTCAAATTCGTGCACGCACCAATAATTGTTTTAGCCCGACTGATTCTCCCCCTTCAACTAAGTTGGCCAATAATATTCATATGATCGTGCTTGCGGCGCACTCGTAGCGAAGTTGCCTCCTGCAAATTTTATTTTCACTTCATTTCGGTCGACAACGTTGCCAGAATCTTTACGGTCGAGAGTAAGGGGAGGGGAGGATTAAAAAAAAAAAAAGAAGAAAAAAAGAGGGTGGCAGGAAGGCCTTGCAACTCCGATGAAATTACAGGTTAAAAGCAGGCGAGTCGCCCGTCCAATTGACTTAGCACCGTCGAGGCCACGCCGGCCATACCAACGAACGTTCACGATGCTCATTCACACGCGGACCCACTGACTGCAAACGGCACTCTTGCTGTCAATCAAAAACAAGGCGTGGGTCAGCCTCGTACTACAAAATCATTTCCACAACGGATGGTCTAAAAAAAAAAAAATTCTTCGTAATTCATTTTTTTCCGATACAATGCACGCGTGATCAACGTCTTTTTTCTCCATTTTTCATTTTTCAATCGAGGGGGCGCCCCGCATTTCTCAGGCGACAAATTAGCCAATCGCTTGCTCATCTGAATAATTAAACTCCAGAGGTCTCATCCGGAGGAAAAGGGGTGAGCGTTTTCAAACTTCCTTCCACCGACCAATTTTTATCGCCGCTGCCATCACACGTTAAGATGAAGTTAATCGCTACCCCGGGAATAAATCAACGATGCAGGGGCAGGTGTTAAATAAAGCGGCGCTCCCTAACACCGACGGAGGAAACACCGAAACTTGCAACGAGAAATATGGGCCGCAGTTTCGAATTTGGTTGGAAAAAGGAAAAAGTTTAAAAAAAAAAAAAAAAAAAAGTGCCAGTGCAGCTCTTTTGCGTTTGCTTCGGAATTTTCTTTTCGCGAACTTCTCGCCCTCTGAATATACAAGATTCACTCGTCTAATGGGGGTTGAGTTTTATCGTTAAAGAGAAATGGACTTTTTTATATTTTCGATTCAATATTTTTCCTGTTTATGTATTCCAACCTCATTTGTTTAAATTATTACCGCACAAAAAAACCGAATCGGAAATTTTTTAATTCGAAACTAAAAATATATATTTTTGTTTTACGAGAGATAAATCTTTTTTTTTTTTTAAATATCACATTTCTTAAACGAAAACCGAGAAGTATACGATTTTTGCGTAAGTGACATCTGCTGATTTAGACGAATTCGAAACCGTAACACTAAGCACGGAACAATCTCAGCTTCGTCACGCTCGAATCAACGGCCTGTTGAAAACACCCACCACGTTACATTTCCTTCCCACACCCCCCATCAACCACTTACTTACAAAAATTCAACTCCCAAAACCACCCAAAAAACGACTCGCGGGACTTCACCGAGATAAAATTTCACGTTGTGGTCACTTAAATGTAGTCCTACCTACAAAAAATGGACGACGGTGTACATTAATAGTCCTCACTCGACCTTCTCCCCAAACTCAAAAAATATTTTTTAAACCTAATCAAAACATCAAAAATAAAAAATAAGAAATGAAATCTGTCGCTTGTTTTTATTCATATTCATGAGATTAATAAAACGTCTGCGAAGAGCGTCGGAATTCGTGAACCCTATTTATTGCAACACGGTGTCTCTTTAATGGGAGCAAACTCGGCGTAAAATTGCGTCACCAAAAGCGTTGCTTGAAAATAAAATGAAAGACTAAGAGTTAGGGGTAAATTTATGTTGTCGCCGTTTGCTGCTGTTTTAATGGCAAACTACGTCTATACAACTCTCATCCCCAAATTGAGATGGAAAAGTCACATTAGCTTCAAATTTATACGAATACCCGCGTTAAAATGAAGCAGAAAAGAACGACATAATTTTCACTCACAATTTATTCACCAATTGACGGCACCACCACGACGACGACGACGCGCGTCCCGTGACTTCGTCGCTACGAAAAACGCGCGTGGTGGGCGTCACGAATAATGATGTTATTATTTTTTGGGAGTCTCACTCGATGCCCCTTTACAAAAAAAAGAAAAAAGAAGGCAATCTCAGCCATTGATTAACTCTTTGCTACCAAATTGCCCACGACCAGCCTTGGCCCTAGTTTTTACTGGAAAGAAATCTCACTCTTTGTATCATAAGATATTTTTCGCGCACTTAATGTTGATGATGATGATGATGTTGGGAAAAGAGAAAAGCTTCCGTTAAATGAGCAGCAAATTATTCTTATACACACAGCGCTTGCAAGCTGCAACACGAGTTTCTAGTTTCTACAACGAATCCACAACGCTTCATTTCCTTCTCGGATTTGAAGAGAAGGAAGTGAGACAAGAAAAGGAGAATGAATTCATTCATCCTAGCAATCAGGCCGCGAGAAGGGTTTTCGAGAAAGAATCGAAGGCGAGCGTTGCCTGCAAAGACAATTAGAGGCAAAAAGGCGAGGGCCACATACAAATGGCGCTTAAGTAGCCGCGGCTTTAATTTGGAAAAAGTAAAATGTTTCACATACACGGATACATTTCTCACGGTGTAAAAAAAAGGGAATAGAAAAAAATGAAAACCTAGGAATTCACTTAGCCAAGCACAATGGATGAAAAGTGTTTCGTTCAGTTTGGTAAGAAGGATCGTTGGACCAACTCGCTGTCCAGTTTCAACCCATCTTCCTTTTGGTTATGGTTCAGTGAGAAAAGAGGGACGCAGTCGGGAAATTTGCATACGCAGCTCTTTGTGGGCCATCCATTTCGATACAACAAGCGAGTCATCCCCACAAAACGGAAAAGAGGGGAAAAAAGTGTGGCCGAAAGAGAAAACATTTTACAATCTGAATGGACTGGTCAATATGAAAAATATTCTCCCCCTTTTTTTCTCACGCTTCAAAATAAAAGGAGGAAACCAACTGCAAACGACGTTCATTTTGCATGCGTAGTTTTGCTTTCTGCTTAGTTCAGCTTATTTTGGTACTGCACTACTTTTTACTCTTTTTTATATCCACAACCATCCCCCAAAATAAAGGAAAACAAAGTTTATGTGACTTACAGAAAGAAGATTTTCGAAAAATTCGTCTGGACGTTTCTAGGCGATTTTATATCGGTTAGGCCTATTTCCGTAATCGGGGTAATGTTCAAATTATTCGCCCTAATAAAGAAAGAGTTATTAGTTATGAAAAATTTCATGTTTTATATGTTGTCACGATTCAAAAACTTTTATTTTGAAGTTGCCAAACCGAAAGGGTTATCGTCACTCAGCTCTCCGTCGCCTGCCGCACGCAAATTGATTTCTGCGCCACTCCGCGGAACGCTCAAGAAATTGTCACCAGATGTCACCACTGCGACTGCGCAATTGCGAAACTACGAAACTGCGAGTAGACTTTAAAAAATGTTGTAAAATCGTGAATTATAGTACAATTTATTATTTTGTGCATTGTAAACAAAATAAACATACATATTAAATAATAACAATCAAATTTTATTATTTATTAGTCTCTTTCCGTAAATGTTCAAACGGTTTATACATTTTCACAATACAAAACATCATTTCAGTTTAAAATATAAAACCACTATATCATAAAAAAAATGTATTCTAACTTAATGGCAGTAATTACATTGCGTATGACAACGCACACCGTTCACGCCACATCGACATCCTCCGCTAATATCACCTTTACCCTGTATTACCAAAACAAAAATACGAAAATAATTCACAATTTATCACTAAAATCAAAAATCGCGAGCAATTTCTCACCGCTGGTCCCCATCTGGGCCCTTTAGTGACCCAACATATTTCAGTTCGACACATGGTACAGCAGAGCCAGTCGCATCCCCATTTCTTCATTATAATAACTTGACACTTAGGACATCTCATCGCTTCTCCGCGTGCTAACATCGTCTAAATAAACAAACATTTTATATTAAAAATTAAAATTGTTGTAAATACAAATTATGTCTCTTACATTCAACGCCTCTTTGGTTTTTCTAGCATTTTCGTTGGTATTGGCTTCAAATTCTAATTTATCCTGATATTGTTTGCAATTCAGCTCTTCGTGAATCGCTTGACAAGTGAGGCAATTATTGTGTAAGCAAACTTCGCAATTAAAAACGTTGTTTTCGTCTTCGTAAAAACACCATCCAACACAATTGGCAGTTTTACAATGGAAGCTATTTTCAGCTTGATTTTCAGCAACAGCTATACTTTTCTGTAAATGGCGGTCGTAAATTTCTTGACTCACTAACTGCAATATCAAAACAAGCTCGTAAGAAATTAATTAGTTTTATTTAATAGTTACAAAAATATACACTTACAGCTCTTATTTCTCGATCTTGCATAGTAGCCGGGCACGAATAATTGTCGTCAAGGTAAGGACACTTTACTTCAGCGGTTTCAGAATGTTCGATCGATCTGGCAATACAGTCCCTGGAATGAAATGGATCGCAAAATTACACATCAGTTAAATTTTATTCTCATTCGCATACCTGCAAAATGTATGCAAACACTCTCGAATTCGAACACCTTCACCAGCTTCGATCTCGCAAAAACAGACAGCACATTCAAATTTTTCATCATTCAATACGACATCAATGTTATCCAAATCTATCAATCGTTGATAATTTTCAATTTTATATTTATCCAACTCCTAATAAAAAAGAGAAAAAGTTAACTTTTTTATTACTCAATACTCACTAATTTTTAATTTATTTTACTTTTCTGTAAGCTTCATCCATTTCTTGTTCCATTCTCAGACGCCGTTCTTCTTCATCGTTCAACTTATATTCTGGAGGAATCACATAATTTTCCGGTCTGGCAACACCGCAAGCTGAGCAACCAGGTCGTGTTGGCACATTTATGAGGGTACAACTGGGACAAGTCCAGCCTTCTTGTTTCATTTCGACGTCTTTTGGTGACGACTTTGGTCGGTTGTTGTTGGCTTCACCATTAACACAATCAAAAAATTCCATGGAATAATCGTCATCATTTACAGTTCCCGAATCACCGCTAGCAACATCGAAATCATCGAGGGCTTGTAAATAAGCTTCTAATTTCTTTTTATACATGTCCGTTACGCTAGCGTCTAATAAAATAAAAACGTCAACGCGGATTTTAATCTCCAAAAATTAATAAACATAGAGAAAAGAAAAACGTACCGTCTACAGTTAAATATAAAAAGACGGGACAACCACTTGACGTTATATCAAAAGATGCAATGGAAGCTTTATCATCGGTGGCTAATTTTTTCCCAATTATCCACCTTTGCAGACCAGCCGGGAATTCAAATTGTTCTTCAATCTACGCAAATATTTACAGTATCATTTAAACATTTTTACTCCAAATTTTTGTAATATTACCTTTCTCTTCAGTTGACCAATAGTCATTAAAGGGTTAATATCCAGTGCAATGGGTCCAATATGAGAAGTTCTATCTTCAACAAATAAATTTATCCTACAAAATCCAAAATAAAACAAACATTAGTTGTCTTGCCTACGAGAACAAAAATTGCTAGGAGTTAAAGGGTTAAGTTACTCATCCCTTACGAGATATTGTTGCTCGATGGAGGCGGCAATGATTTCTTTCTCACGATTGAGCATTTAACTTTAATTAAAGCCAGCTTTCGAGCTAATTGCGACGCCTGTTCGACGAATCCGTTCGAAATCGCTACTTCCAATTGCGCAAGCAATTTATTTATTTCTATCGTATTCTCTTCATCCACGACCAAACTCTCATCTGAAAATAAATTTTAAAAAAAATTGTCATCTTCTTTGATTGTGACACATAAGGAACTGTTCTAAAAAGAAGTCATTCATCTTCCTCCAAATTTAAATTTACGATATATAAATATCGTCTCACAAGTGTCACATCAGATTTGAAACTAATAATAAAAATTAAGGTTAGTTTCTATTAATACCAAACCACACGTTTTTCAACCCAAACGACAAAAAAATAATTCTTTTGATGTCTTTTAGTCACTAAATTGCATTAATCATGCTACCAGTCAACGATACGAAAGAATTTCTTACCACGATAAGAATTAGCTGTACCCAAAGGCTGTTGCCCGGTAAGTCGAGCTCTCAACTGCGCCAACTCAGGAGCTAAGATTTCATAAGACAACGGCCACAATTGTCCTTTCAACAGACATTTCACCGCTTCAGAATTTACAACTGAAGTTTGTTTTATATCCGAGACATAATTTTTCTCGTTAGGCAACGATTTTGGAGCTAAGCTAAGACCAATCTTTTCTTCACCTGTCATTTCGTTCGCCACCGAAGAACAGGTGACAATATTTGGCACTGTCTTACAGACAGTATTTTTATCTCGTTTTAAAGCTTCACGAGGTTGTTCTTTAGAACTATTATCGCCGTTTGATAATTTTTGCGCCTCTCTGCGATGTTTTTTCGCAAAAGATCGACGAGGAGGCACGACTCGTTCGGTGTCAAAGTCAATGCACTTATCGATAATTCTACCCTTGAATTTTTCTTGAGTCAATTCATCTTGCGGTTCGTTCTTACCTGAAGGTAAAGGGCAATGTTTTCTGTGTTTACGAACTTGTTTCGTAGGCATGAGGCGAGAAGACGGCTGCAAGAAGTAAACATCACAACTATCAACAAAAGAATTGTTTACGTTTAGTTGCGATGAACTGTTTGGATTGCCATTGCGTTTAGTGTCAAGAGACCGAGATTTATTTATGTTGGCAGCTGTAAACGACGCTGAAAAACTTTTAACTGTTTTTCTACTGCTGTGTGTACTGTCGTTCGACGCTATATTGCACCGAATTTTACTAACTTGAGTTTCACGCTTTGTATCATCAAACACGTAACTTCGAGCTCGGTGAGGATGTCGAGGTCGAGCTCCAGACCGCTCGTATTTATCTGTAATGTCTTTGTTATCACGGAAATCATCTTTCTTTTCACATTTCATCTCAGCTTCAGCTAAATCTAATTGCCTAACGTTTTCTTCGAAACCACCCATCGCTATATCTAGCATTTTTCTATTATTTTCCTTTGGTGACATTGAAAATGATTGATGAGCAGTGCAATTTTCGTCAATTATTCCCTCAGTAATTGTACTTCTTCTTGCCTTGGGCCGAAAAATTTTTCCTTGAACCGGAGCATTTTCATAAACCTTCTCTGCATCGTCTTGAAAATTTTCTTTCCCAACAAATGGTTTTTTATTTTCATCCTCTTCGTAAATACGAAGTTCTGGAAACGCTTCGTCATTCTTAGCATAAACCCACTTCTTTCCATTCACCGCTCCTTTTTCTTCGTTCATGTGAGCATCAGAAAACGACGATGTCAAAGCTTCGATACAAGCTTCTACTTCGTCCAAATTCCTAACAGACTTATCCCAATTCTTCCTATGAACATTAGCGTAAATAGGCGTAACAAATGTGTTATCGTCCATCGTTTCGTTCAAATCCGTTTCTCGTAAAACAGTCTTCGTAACGTTCAGCTCATCACTCTCAGTCGACGATTCTTTTTTTGGTTTATCTTCAGTGCCATTGCAAACTGGGATATTCCATCGATCACCGCCATCATCTAATGCCAATTCAGCAAACATATTGCTAAGTTTCTGACTGATTTTGTTGGTCTCCTTCCATTTTTCATTCGTAAGAAATAAATTTCCGTTACCGACTGAAAATTAAAACAAAGTAAATAAATGAATAAATAACATAAACTCAACAAAAGATATATTTTTCACCTTGAACAACTTCTTTTTCCTCTTCTTCTAACTTTGACAAATCATTCAATCTCATTTCGTTCTTGCACTTTGACGCAGGAGAAGTTTCTTTAGCGATATTAGAACATTCTGCAGTTGTCGTTGCAGCGTTTACTTTCTTCGAAGTAATTTTTACTTCATTGTCATTTCTTGAATACCTTGGAACCCGACTTGAAGCTTCTGCAGTTTTCTCTTCACGAACGCAATTTACGTCAGGTATTTCCTGATCATTTTCTGTATTGATCCCGATGCTTTTATAAGGAGGAGACGGAGCGCGACGCTTTTTTTTCAATCGAGCCATTTGTCTTAAATTCTTCGCTACTTTCTTGTTCAACGAATCGTTAGCTAAAGGAGTAATCACCAATGTATTTTCGCTGTCAGCTTGCTTAACAGGTGGTTGGGGAGCTCTTCGTTTTTTCTTACGTAGCGCACTAGTTGAAGATCGGCGAACTGAAGACTTGGCACTTGGTGGACAAGAAATTCCACTACAACTGGCTTCTCCGAACTCCCCGGTAGATTTTGATTTTTCAAGAGGAAGCTGCAACGTATTTGACATATTTGGTTTTCGTGCAGGTTTGGGTGTTTTTACGTTTTCGTTAACTTCAACGGTTTGAGCGTGACTTTCTACACATCGACTTCGCCAACATCCTTCGAGAGATTCAACCTGAATCTGAGCTTTGCCTTTATCGCTTTTCTTTATAACAATTTTTTTCGCTCCAATAGGCGAATTTCCAGTACTCAACGTTGGATTAAAAACCATTGGCACGTAATGAAAACTACTGCTAATGCTCGTATCGCTGTGGACGCTGCAAGAACGTCTTCTATCATTAACATCATTGTCCGGAAAGCAATAACTTTTCTTTCTTTTCGATTTCTTACGTCGAAACCACTGGAAAAAAGCGAAAATTCCTCTCTTTTCTTTACTAGCTCTCTTCAGAGTGTCTCCAAATGAGCTGGATCGAGAATTGACGAGAGTTGAAAACGACGAAACATTGGACAACGAATGTTTTTTCTGATCTTTACCACTCCCTCCGCTTAATTTTTGCTTGTGCGAGTCTGATCTCAATATCAAAGCGCTGCAAATATCTCCAGACGCGATACTCGCGGCAACTTGCAAAGCGTACGTGCCTGAAGAACGAACGCCACACATTTTCTCTTCTGAATTCAGATGAGGCTATATAACAATATTTCAAAATTGATCTTCTTTCTTAGTTTCAAATTGTTCGTTAGTCAACTCAACTTGCTGCGGTAAAATGACAAACATGCGTGTGATGTTCTTTTGCGAATTATTTGATTTCAAACGAAATCTGTAATTTTCTTAATTCACGAAAATTCAGAATTTTGTTTGGTTTAGTATTGGTAATTCATAAATAAATCGTGCAAATTGCGTCATGCTGTTTTGCGTGAACGTGAATGACAATCCAAACAGTTCAAAATAAAAAGTTAATCTAAAAACCTACTCATACCTGGAAGAAATTATTATTACCGTAGATTAAAATTTAGCCTTTTAAACTGTCAGCATTAAAAAAAAACGTGCGCAAATTTTAGTTTTAGAACATATAAATTAAATCAAACACAACTTACACATGAAATTCGTTCGTCGTCAATATATTCCATTTTCTCACGCGAATATTCACTTTTCCTCCGGTTATCTGTTGATATTTTCGGACGACAATCTACAAAATCTGGTCTCGGTAGATAATAATTATCTATAAATAAAACAAAGATTCGTTAAATATAACAAACCACGCGATCCAAAATAAACAAAAAGTTTTACCCAACGTACCATTAAAACTCGATTCGTGTACATATTCCTCTTCTTTCATCAAAGCATTCACATTAATTATTAAACCATGATTTGGACGAGTGGTAAACAACCTCAGCGGTCCCCACGATCCATCATTTTTGCCTGCAGGTTCATCCTAGAAAAAGTACAAAAATTTTGTAAATTTTTCAGCACAAAAAAAATTAAGCGCTTCAAAACTAAAGCTTTCGTTCCGGACTAAATAAAATATTCTTATTCCCAATAGTCAGCCTTGATGCCCAAGAGAAACTGGATTTTCGCCAACGGAAGTTTGTGGCAGTGCATTTACTCTTGGAGTTATTTTTAATCCTTTCAGCGACAATGAACTACTTTACTCTACTTAGGTGGAATACTATCTCACCTATTAGTATTCTTTATATTCCTAGGATGCAATTTATTTTATTTTAACTCCAAGTGCTTAAGTTAAGATCCAATTTCCCTTGTAAGTTTAAATGTCGGTTAGTTATTAGCTGGATATACTTGCGGTGACTCACCAATTCAACACCAGCGATCCAGTCATCGCCCATTTCTTGTAACTTGCCAATCCATTTAACGTAACCACCGTGTTCACAGCCATCGTCGTCGAACCAAATAACCCTTTGATTAATTGCTAGGGGATTTTTCTCTTTTTCTCGGTAACGGTCCTGTCCATCAGCAATCTTCTTGCACCACTCTTTAAAGAAAAAAATATTTTGTTTTATATAAATCTGTTAGTATACGTTTATTTTTGAGTTTATTTTGTATTTATTTACGTACACCAACGAGTTTGTTAAAAATACTTTCAAAAAATGTTAAACTTCAAGGTTAAATAGCTGAGTAAGTTCTCAACTTTTCTTAAGTTTCAGTTTCAATAATTTGTAAACTCACCTGATTGCTCATATTCCATGCTTACTTTAACCGGATTATACTAATTTTCATTGGACTATGTGGAAATTCACTAAATTGGCGCGCTTTGGATTCCAGCTTGCCTCGGATAAGACGAAAATAACTCGAGTCTCGTGATCAGCGCTGTAGCTGCTATTACTTATCCGCCATGTTGGTTTCAAGCTTTCGTAAGCGTACGAATATCCTCGCAGAAAAATATTTCGAAATTGCACTAATTTTAAGAAATTATTTGGTCTAGTAATATATAAAACTATAATGAATTAAAGAGATATTTAAATATTTCAATTTCGAAAAAAATTTTTTGTTGTTGTTACCGATTTGAGGTAAACAGTCGAAGGCTCTTCCGTTTATGCCCTGATTTCACCTTCAGCTGATCCTTCAGACGCAATTTGAGAAATCGACATTTAATTACTCACCGATCGGTTTAGGATCAATTTTACGTAAATATTAACAAATCAGACAACGTTAATAGTACAAAATCGACGATCAAATCGCTTGTCATTGAAGTTTTTCGTTTTGACCTTGTTGTCGGGCTTGACAACAACAAGAATGGTTCAGACAAATATTTCGCAAATTTATCCCGAGGTGAGATTTCCAAGACGGAAAGGAGTCTTCCAACATCCGCGGAGTATCTTAAAGAATTTACGACGACCGAGTTCTTGTCTTTGGTAAAGAAATCGTGAACTGCGTTGAAATTTAAGCAAATCAACAAACACGGAAGAGTTTGTCTAATTTCTCAAGATTGAGATTTTGATATCGCTACAGTGATTATTCCATCGATTTTAAAAATTTTAAAGAATATACAAACGTAACTCTCAAGATGAAGTTACTGGAAAGCAGTAAATTTGAAGCGATAAATTCTGCTTTATCTTTTGAAACTGGCGGTTGCAGAATTCTGGGCAGGTATAAATAAACTTTGACGTGTACTATATAAAATATCTACATGAATATTTTGTTTTCAGAATTGAAAGTTATTCGTGCAAAATGGTTGCAAATGACAAACGGCTTTTTAAGATCATGAATTCAGAATCTGGGATGACTCCTCATGATTTACAAGCATTGTCACCTCCCCAAAGCACGCTTGGTCACAGCCCTAACCGTGGATACAGGTTTAATAAATTTTAAAATATGTGAGAGAAATTGGTTTTAATATCGATATATGTACTTACGTTTCAGTCGAAGTCAGAGTGGAGACGAGGGTCATCTGTGCGACACAATCAGTCGCAAAACTCTTTTCTATTTGATCGCTACACTGAACGCATCTTTTCATCCCGATTACGACTTCAGTGATGCCAAAAGCCACGAATTCAGTCGAGAACCGAGTCTCAATGTGAGTTCAACATACTTTACGCGTCACAACATAAAATTTTTGTTACTCCAAACAGTGGACGACGAATACAATCGATAGTCATTTGACTGCTACAGCCGGTGATCTATTCAACGCCCTGAAGTCTCAGCTTTGGGCTGCCATTGATGACGAAATATCTGCGAAAGAATGTGATATTTACAGGTGGGGTTATTGTACAACAACTTCCTAAAATTAACTATTTGTAATTAATTATTAATTACGTTTTATCAGTTACAACCCAGACCTGGCTTCAGATCCTTATGGTGAAGATGGTTGCTTGTGGTCGTTCAATTATTTTTTTTATAACCGTAAATTAAAGAGAATTGTATTCTTCACTTGCAGAGCTGTCAGGTTAGAAATAGACTGATTTTATGATGTTTAAAATTTAATTAAAAATGTTATTTTCTTTAGTTCGCACTGTTATGATCTACAACCATCTGCGATTTTGGATACAAGCATGGACATCGAAGATGAAGACGGATCTATCAGGTAAAATATTTAACAAGATATTTAATTTTAATGTAATTCTCATACCGTATCTTAATTTTTATTTTTTTTACTCCAGTTCACAGAATTTCTACTAAAGTCACTTTTTCGATTTATTCTTCACTGATGTTCTTAGTACAAAACCTTCATCAATTTTTTTGGTAGTATTTTAGACATTTTTGGAGACGGAGATTATTATAATTTTAACACGAACAAAGATGTACCAGACACTCAAAAAAAAATGTACAGTTAGTAAGCGTATTTTTAAAGACTGTCGTAACACGTTAAATTCTAGTTTTAATAACCTATTAATCCCAGTAACCACCTAAGCGTGAAATCAATATAATTACGACTATTATTATTTTTTTAACTTTTGGTATGAAGTATCGTAGTTTGTACTTTTTTATAGCATGAATTTTACTTGTAAACGTGTCGTGTTATATAGACTTTTACGTGGACTCGAATATTATATATGATGGATAAAATAATCAAAACTACAAAACGTTGCTTTAAGAGGCAAAACTTTGGGAAGACGAAATTTATTATCTTTTCATGTCACACTAATTTCTCGATTACATGAATGATCGGCATCAAAACATTTCTCCATCCGAATTTATTCAATCCATGTCATTGCATTAACTTAACTTGGACGGCACACACATTTTTCTCGTTTTCTTTTCAAATTGTAAATTTTTTTTCCTGTCATCATACACATTGCTACATTGTTTTATTGTAATCAGCATAATACACCGTAGTGATAATATTATTAGTAGTAATAAAAACAAATACTATATGGAATATTTTTGTTTGATATTAAGTGCTAAAACAATATTTTTTCTTCATTAATTTAGCTTTCATTTTTTATTTACTCCACATTCAGTTGTTTTTCATTTTTCATTTCCCTGAGAGAGACATTCTTACTTTTTACATTTTGTTTTGCATATTCAGTGTTTCTTTTTTTTAAATTAAACGATGAAAATATCTAATGATACATCATCACGGACGAATTTTGATACATACATAAGTATGCATCACCAAAGAGACGTTTAGTAGTCTCCGGCAGTTGTCGATCGGGATCCTTTTCAAGTAACGAACAGCCTGTTTCAGTCAACCATTCTGATAATTCATTGCACAAAATTATTTCAGGGATGTTATACCCGTTTTGCTCACCTAAAGAAACAATATCAGCATTAAACTAAGTTGTTGATTAATTAAAATTAATAAAAATAATTCTTAATTTACCTCGACGGTCAGCCATACTGTCGAAAAAACACCACGGAACATCAGATTCGTTACCGCATTTAACAAATGCAACGTAGTGGCTTGTTTCAATGCATACTACAGCAAATAATTCCATTTGCACTCGTGGAAATGATTTAAATTGATACACAGATTCGGGAAATTTTATTCGACGTGGATTATGATTGGTGCGCCTTGCGTGATTATGAATCGTGTTCGAGCAACTGGAACAAAACGCTTTCATCGTAAATTCAGGCGGAAATTGGTAAAAGCATTCTCGACATTCCAATTCGGCAACCTCGCCGCAAACTGAGCACTGTCTTGGAGCTACAGAAATATTACAATGTTAAAAAAATGTTTTCTAATAATAAATCCAACTTACAATCTTCCAAAACGTCAGTAATATCCAATTGAGGACTAGGAAAAATTCTGTTGTACATTTTAAATTGTTTGCCGTGTCGCGGCATTTGAACGATTAAACACGACGGCACCTTCACAAAGAAAAATATTATTAATAATTTTATTTTTAAATGCGTATAAACAAACTATAATAGTTTACCTCTTTAAGTTTAATATCAGATGTTAAAAATGACTGATCAAATAACTGTTGCAATGTAGGCACCCGAAGTTTTTCATTTTTTTCCACAAAAAGTTGATAAAAGTAGGCTTCATGACCTGAACTTAATTTTAAATAAGGCTCCGCTTTCAAAATTTGATGAAGCAGAGAATTGAGAAATTCTTCCGGATCTAGGCCACGCAAATATAGGTCAAAATTAATGAAAACAACAAAAATAGAAACACTCAAACTTACCCTTTTCTTCGGAAGTTAAGCCACTAACTGAACTTAAATTTTCCAACAACATTCTCAATCTCATCACGCGGTCGGCTCGCACATACATACTCCTAATAAAACATTAAACATAAAAAAATAAATTTGTAAAAAGGAAAATTTTGTCAATTCTACTCACTGTCTCAAAGGGTTAACGATTTCCTCTTTCAACACCCTTTGTACGTCGTTGTAATCATCGATATCATCAGCTGCAGAAGGTCGGTGAAGAAGGTTATCAAAAACGGAGGTAAAGGTGAACATGCTAAATAAAGTTGCATCGAGGTAACAAGAATTATGATGTCCTTGAATTCCCCGATTTTTCCCAAATAAACGCTCAAAAACGTAAGTCGAGTAAGACAGTGGTGGGACTTCTCCTGAAACTGCTGGACAGTCGATGCTTCCAAATTCTTAAAACAAAATAAACATCATTAAATTTTCTTTATCGTAATTGAAGTCTGTATTACTTACGTTTAACTAAAGGATAGCGTCCATCTTTGGTATTAATTTGAAGAGAATCTAAAAATCTTGCGTCAGTTCTGCACAGTTTCACGTAAATAAAAAATCCCTTGCCTCGAGGACAAGAAAAATATCGGTCATCGTTTAAGCTACCGTCTCCAAAAGCTTCGTGTTCTTCTTCCTGCACAAAAACACAATTAATCTTTAAACACTCACCAGTAAAATTCTCTACCATTTCAATTCCGGCTATTTTTTTCTTGACGTCACTAACGTAGCCTAACCAACGGATTACTCCATACCAAGGTTCACCTTGAATAACAACTTCCACCATGGACCCAATTACAAAATCATCATTTTCTTCCGACGATGACAATTCGGGTAACAATTCGTCACTGTTCAAGTTATTCGGAGATTCAGAAGTCAGACTTAAATATCTATCCAAATCGGATGTCAGTTCGAAGCAATCGGGCTCGTTCACTAGGCAGTCATCTTGCGTCACGTGATAGTAATCACTCACGTCTGGTGACTCAGGTGACTTAAGACAAGCCTTGTAGGAATTAACAGTCGAATAATCGTATTTCGAAGGAGAATTGGTGTCAATCTTAAGATCAACATTTTCGGTTGATTTCGCTTTGCCATACTTCACTTTGTCGCTCCACGACTCCGTTTTCTTATCCTCTTTAAATTTCCCATTTAGTATCGAAGTATGCTTGGCTATTGATTTATCAACGTATTCCTTCGACGATCGCAGTTCCGTCGGCGCAAGTCTTTCCGAGCTGCGGGATGATCTTGCTGATCTCGAATTAGGTGATTCAGTAATAGATGACGGTCGTTTTCGCAACGTCGGCGAAGGCGAAGCCCGAGTCCAAATTTTCGATGTTGACGGTGGCGAATGTTCGATGGCCACCGGTTTAACGCAGTTTAGCGAAGTTCTTGACGAGTGATGAGAAGCTGGTAAAGTAGAGCTTGATTCCGTAGGAAATCGTTTAACTTGGACTTGGGCTGAAAACGGAGGACTCGACGGTATTTTCTGAGAAAATTGCGATGGCGGCGTTGTTTGGAACGGCTGTATTGGTTTTTGATGACTTTTTGGTGGTGAGGGTACAGCCACGTTTACCGAGCGACGTATGGTATCGTCATTTAAAATAGTTACTTTTGTCGATTGAACACTAGGTTCGTCTAAAATGAGAGCTGGTGTAGGAATAATTTCCGTATCGTCCACATCTTTCGGTTGTGGAGGTAGCGGACAAGTGGTTACGACATTCTTCGATGGTAAAACTTGGATTTTTCCCGTGTCGTAAAAAATTGATGACCCAATGTCATGCTTAGCTTCGGGTTTGTTCTTCTTTTTCTTGAACAAACTCTCTAAAATAAGAAAATATATAAATAAATTCTATTCAAGGTTGTAATAAACTTCTTTCATACTAAAAGTCAAGTGATTCGGCCGACTTAAATCTTTTTCTCGCACCAATTGCTTGAGTGAAAGATATTTTCCATTGTGTTTATCACTCTGAGAAAACAGCGCTTTCTTATTCGTATTTTCGTTCGCAAGAACCACTTCGCGATCCTGTATAGAAAATTAAACAGTTTTCTTTAAAAGTTTAAATTTATCCAAGGCGCTTACTTCCAAATTAAACACTCACAAATTCCACTCCGACACAGACATCTTTTTCTCCGTCGGGGGCTCCGATGAAATGAACACATCCATACTCTGCTTTCCCGTTATTAATCCACACAACTCTGTCGTTGAGATGAAAATTCACCGTTGTATCACCTTGATTTTTTGCAGATCCACTTTGATTGACATTCGTCGGTGACAACTGCTGCAACTTTGAACCGATGTGTAACGCTAAACATTTACAAAAAAACATTACTTCATTAAGTAGAATATGTACAGTTATTAGTTAATTAACTGTAATTGACAAAAATAGAAAAGTGACATAAATAAATTTACTAAAAAACGCGCGCAATTTGTCAATGGTGGAGTAAGTTTGACACGACATTTACAACGTGACATTTAACACGATAATCATCGTTTTACACACTCCGTCTTTCATCCCCTCATGCTACTCAGCGAGGACACACCGAAACCAAATTTGGTAAAGAGGGGGAAGAGAAAGGTATTTAAAACTTTTCAGTGAGTGTAGGAAAATCTATTTGTAGCTAACGTTGCGAGTTAGAAACCATATTTTACAAAAATGTTTATAAATCAAATCAAAAGAAAAATGAGTCGAAGCCCACAAGTACTCACTCTTGTGCTTCCAAAACTTGAGCATATTTTCAAAGTATAAAAAGTTGAGGCAAATAGTACGAAGAGAATTTAGATCTTAACCCCAGCACTTGCTATTCAAGCAGCAGTAGAAACAAGAAAAAGCTATTAATAGTCGATCGTATGTGCTGACTCCTAAAACTAGTCAACACGTAGACATTTTTCTCACCCGAGACACATCAAGGAAACGTGAAATCAAAATATTTTTTCAACCGCGACCAAGGTCATAAATTAAATATCACTTTCAGCACAAATGAAATCTCCACTTGTCTAATCTAAATTGCTAAACGGTCAAAACTCTCTCTATTCTAGATCAGGCTTGGGTTTTACTCCCACTGCGTTTTTCACAACACTTTTGGCATTTTTCCCAACTCACTCAAATCTGCTTCCTTCTGGCAACCCTAATTTAAGTGAGTCATCCCCACCCAAAAAGTTTTACAACCATTACCTGAATTGCCAACGTACACCATCTGTATCACTATAAGCTGCTAATAAATTACAAATTCTCACTCTTAAAACCTGTCCTCGTTATAAACCTGCGTAAATTATTTTACTTAAAGCTTAGTATCAAATAACTCACTGTTGTTCCGATTCGAACTACAAGTCGACGACTCTTTCGCTATTCTCATCTTGTGAAATGGAACGATTACTTTTCCGTTCGAGGAGATTTGAGATTCTGCATTTTGCCCAGTGTCCTAAAAAGTACAATTTCATGCATAATTCGAATAAAACCAATTACAACCAATCTCACCATAAGTCTCACAGCGAATAAAGTCCCGTCACCAACTGTCGGGAAACGTCCTTTTTCGACGACAACTCCCGACATACGAGTACAAGCGTTATCATCCAAATCAATAAGCACATGGGTTCCTTCTTTAATAGTCTTAGCTTCATTCATTCGTTCCTTGTTAATGTAAAGAAGATTTCTTTTACTCGGTGGTTCCAAGGATATTAAAAACTCAGCGTCTTCTTCAGTCACAGACGACAGGTTGTTTAATTCTAAAGCGTAGTATCCAGAATTTTTGGCCCGACCGTCGAATATCGTCGCGATTACTTGTCTAGGGCGTTGAAGAGAAGCTTGTCGTTCGTTTCGATCTGTGAATATTTCCTTCAGAATAGTTCCTCTTACAATTTCTTTAGTTTTTTCCACTTTATTCTTGACCACTGCGCTCGAATTAGCCAATACTTTAGCCATGCAATCGGTGTTGGCGATGAAGTAGCGCGTTTGATTAGCGCCGCTGTTCGCGTTGGAATACATTTCTGTCGTTTAAAGTTGAATTTAGGATGTGAGAAACTTGATATCACAAATGTTCCGCATTTCCTTAGTTGTATATTCTCGAAATCGTAGCCTGAGGGATTGGTTTCTGTTGTGTAACATTTATTAGTGAATATTTAACATGGCCTACGTTAACACCAACCAACGCGAGAAAAACACCATCTTGCTATCGAGCTGTCAGTTAATGTTAATTCAAGCTCGCTGGTTTCGATGATCAAGCGATCAGTAGATACTGTGAAAATAATCGCAAGAAGTATGACAACTAGCTTAAAGAGTTACAAACGCAAAAAAAACGAACCCGAACGATACTCGATGATGTACGCAAAACTATCCTACTGGCGACATCTATTGATGAAAATATTTATGCGTTAAGTGAGATAAATTGATTTTCCGATTAAAAATGAGTGTTTATATTTGATATTAGGGTAATAAATAATAGGATAGTTTACTTAAGGTAATAAAAATGATTAATGGATGTTTTAAAATTGCTGTTGTGATATATTTTAGTCGTAGTTGGGTCAGTTTAGGGAATTCCCAGAGTGACGTCGTAGCCGTGATTACGTAAGAGGAAATTTAAACGTAAACAAAGATAAAATTCTAAGATTTATTCCGTTAAAATGACAAGTTTGAAATTAGTATGAACGTCATTATTTACAAGTAAACTTATAGTCACTTTTGTTTACAGCAAACTACAGGATATTTCGTCAGTGGAAATATTTACAAAATAAAAAAGTGAAAAATTAAGAATTCTAAAAGCAATAGGCTATTTAATTATTTTTAAATAAATGGAGTAGTTTATTTCATTCTCGCTTCACGTGTTTTCTCTCTGTAATTAAAACACACAAATTTTAGGATGTACAATAATTAATTTTTATTTCAAAGAAATTATTACCTCTTTCGAGAATTTCTTCTTCCTCAGACGCTTCAAGAATATCAGAACAGCAAATGGAATAACAAATTAAACTCAAAAAACCCATCGGCAAACCAAATAAAACTGCTGTGAGAACAGGATTTCCTTTCCACATATCCTTAAAAAAAAAATTCCAAAATTTTAAAATAAGACTCAAATATCATCATTTTTTTAAGTGTCTTATTTTGTTTACCGAAAGTGACGTTTTAGCTTCAAAATAAGCTCGGTAAAGTTGCACCATAAAACTGTCGCCACCGTATGCCTAAAATTAAAATACTCTTGTTATTTATCAAATATTGTGCAAAATGAAATTTTAATAATTAAATTTAGTACTTGAACTGTGTTGTTCACAATTTGATCCAAAAAATTACAGACGACATCCTCTGATAATTGTTTTGGATCGTCATCGGGAATATAATATTGGTAAGTAGTTGAGTTGATAATTAATAAACTTGGAATAGGTAACATCATCATCGCGACTGAATTGGCAATCTCAGGTTGCCCCAACCAACCAAACTGAAACAGACTGTAAAAGAATTAAAATTAATTTATAAGTTTGTGAACAGCACAGAAAGCACAATAAACCTAAAATAATAAATTTACTTACTCGTAATATTTTTCTCTGTTTGATTCTACGACTTTTCTCAGCATATTTCTAAATCTATTTCATAAACAAAAATATTTCAACTTGACATAATCAAAAACAACAATTTATATTAACTTTTCCATTTCTGCAGATACACTGCCGACTTTGTTTTCTTCTAACAGAGCGATCACTAAATATTTGCCTGTTGTAAGCAACTGATGAAAATTCCCATGACTTATCCGCACGAAAAGAACAAATCGTTCTTTTATCACCCAATTGCTTAACGTCGTATTCGCATCTTCTATTTCAGGTACTGGGAAAAGAGTTAAATTAAAAAATTGAATAAATGTTGGTTATATTAAAGTAAAAAATTAAAATTTTTACGTTTGGCTTTGTTATATGTTCCGTCTTTGAAAACCATAACCTGAGGCCAAGTTAAATCTTCTTTTACCTCCTAAATATTTTTTGTTATACAAGATTAATAAAATCAAAATTCAGAATTTGTGCTTTTGTCGAACCTGTTCAATGCAATCAGGAGTCGCATCGAAAAAATAATTTGACGTTTGAAATACATCAGCAACTTGTTCATATTTTTTCTTGAAAAAAAAATATTTACGATTACTAATTTATATTTATAAATTGCTATCAATGTTCCAACTCTAAACATACTCTTATTTCAGTATCAGGATCGCCAACATAAAGAAAAAATACTGAATTTCGGTTTCTAACATCTAAAAAATCTTCGTAACGTTCTAAGTGCCTAACTGACGGCCTGAAATAAAACACGATATTATTTCACATTATTTAATATTTTTATACGTCGTTACCCAGAAAGACGAATCGCAAAATCAACCATTTCTTCTTTGGTTCTATCTCCGTTAAATACGTACACATTTTCGCCTTTGATACTGCAAATATAAACATTAAATAAATCCGAATCTTGGAAATACATTTCGCAATTTGCAACGACGATGTTTACAATAAAAGCGTGGGAAATCCTTTGACTCTATATTCAGTCGCTACCGCAGTGTAACGTGTGCAGTCAACTCGACCAACTCGTACAGGAGTTGGATGTAAAGCTTGAGCTACTTGATTCCAAATGGGTTCGATTTTCTTGCAGTGACCACACCACGGAGCATAAAACTGCAATCAATCATTCATTACTCATTCAATTTTGCGATGAGGATAAAAATGCCTTACTTTGACAAACCACATTCCATTTTTACTAACGTCCAGAAATCTGTCAATTTTTTTAAATAAATAATTAACACCCAATACTATCAATAAAATTAATCGAGAATAATAAATTACCTGTCACTTAATTCCAACACGCGAGATGAACCCACAATAAAATACAAACCTAGAGATAAAAATTGAATTAATCGATATTAAAATATTTGGAAGATAAAACAACTTAGTTATTTTGTTTTTATACGTACGAATAAAAATAATAAACACAGAAAACCAGTAATATCGCTTCATGATGTGCTCCGCGAAACAAAAATCAATCTGCAAACGGCTGAAAAATAAAGCACGTTTACACAACCAGTGCTGCCACGCGGTGACAAATTTTGTAATTTAACGTAAAGATGGCGACGACCACATCAAACGCTGTTCCAAAAGGAGCTTTTCAGCCGGTGAGATTTTTTGTGATTTATCAATGTACAATTTTATATCGAGAATGTACAGTTAATTTATGAAACTCTTAGGACTCTGAAGTGCATATTACTTACGAAGATCAACAGAAAATTAATAAATTTGCGAGACAAAACGCACGGCTGGAGGATTTAAAGGAGGAGTTAAAAGCGAAACAGGTTGTGAAGATTTAGATTTTTGTAACCGAAAGGATTAATTTCAACTTTATTTTCATTGCAGAAAGAATTCCAAAATTTGGAAGATGCTGGCGACGAGTTGTTGTTGTTAGAAGACGAAGATGTAACGATTCCGTACATGTTGGGCGAGGTTTTCGTGTGTCACGACGTGGATGAAACTCAGCAAATGTTGTACAACGCGAAGACGCAATTACGAGCTGATATTGAGAATCAACAAACTCAGTGTAACCGAATAAAGCAAGTTATGGCTGATTTAAAAGCGCAGCTGTATGCTAAATTTGGGAATAACATCAATCTCGAAGCTGATGACGATTAACTTAAGTATTTACCGATTGTTCAATTTAAAATGAAAATATTTCGAAAGTTGCTTGCCTATATGAAATTACCAATTTGATTTTTCGCGAATTAAAATATTGCTTTTTGCTACAAACTTTTTTTAGTGTTTGCTATGTTTGAAAATGAGGAAACGAACACGAATTGAGAAAGGATTTTAATTTAGCGTTTATTTATTTTGAAAATCAATTTCCAGTTCTAATTTTTTAGTTTTATTACAGAATATCAAAATTACTTCCAAATTTTGTATCGAGTTTTCCATTACCATCAACATACTAGAACGAAATTACAAAAGCTCGACGTATAAAGTTTGTATGCGACATTATAAAAAACAATTTTACATTTTAATCTTCTTCGCTAACTTCAAATTCTGACTTATCCCATCGTCTTTTCTTCGAGTGCTTAGATTCATTTATATCATCATCTTCGTCACTTGCAGAATTGGCAAATAAAAATCTAGGCAATTCTATCACAAAATCATTCGTCTTAACATTGGATTCTTCTTGAGAGGACTTTAACATATTGCCCACCGCGAACAATTCCGCACTTTCCAAGACTTTACCGTTTCGTAAACTGACACAATCAGTGTCAAAAGTAAGATTAATATGAAATTCCTTCTTCATTCCAATTTCTTGCTTTTTCTCTTCGCTATCCGTCGCCATTTTTACAGCAACATTTCGTTCTTCGTCATTTTTACAATCGTCCTTCTTCACCGAAGTCGGACTACGAGGACTACTCGTTTCCCCGCTTTCCAACACATTTTCGGCGTGTTTAGCGCTCTCAAAGTGCTTCTGATGCTGCCATTCTGTGAGAAAAACGCTTTTGCAGACCTTGCATTCGGCGAAAAAAGCATTTTTGCTCTGTTGTAATTTATACAAATGTTCTCTTTCGTTGTAATGTTGAACAGCGGTTTTCAAACTTCTGAGTGGAATTTTGCAAACTTCGCACGTCCAGTTCACGGGTTTGTCGTTTGCTCTTTGAAGCTGATCTTTATAGATGTTATTCTTCACTTTTGCCAACTTTTTCAAAACATACGCCCAAGATCTTTCGCTTGACGGCTGAGTTGATGCCATGGTGTCTTTTTCGGAAGAAATGCACTTTTTAATTTTCTTTTTTCGCTTGTTCTTCGCCACTGTGGTTTATTTTCCTGTCGTCAATAATTAATTTTTATTTAATATTTAATGTAAATTAGTTAATTTTTCGGATTAATTTTACCACTGTCAGATTAATTGCAATATTGAACGTCGTCGCCTTTCATTCTTTGTATACGATAGCTCGCAACCGTCAATCTCCTTTTTGAAATATAATAAATATTCAAAAATGGAGACTAAACAAGTTTTTCGACTGGAATTTGTTTTCCACAAATTTTTTTTAAACAACAATGTAATTTGTTGCTTTTACTTTATTGCGTAATTTTCTGTTATTTATCGTAACCATGGCAGTTTTGTGGATCAGAAAGACGTCATGGAGGTCGATATTGAATTTGAGAGAGTTACAAGACCTTTCCAAGAATTACTGACGTTCGTTCGAAATTTTTTTGTCAATGCGTCGTGTATTGATTTAGGTAAATAAAGAATGTCAGAGGTTCGAGAAAAATTTGTCATTTATTTTATGATTCAATATTTTAAAATCTTAAATCTTAAATCTTAAATTAGGCAATACCTGACAACGTGTGCACGTGACTGAAAATATTGTTGCGTAAACACGAGGAAGAAATCCACGTTTCCGTGGCAACAAATGGCAGTTGGTGTATTCTTTTTCAACCGGTTGGAATTTGAGGCCCGTTTAGGTGCCTGAATGTAAACGCGACAAATTATCAAACGCTGAAGATGGGTGGTTTCGCCAACAGTGGCAGCGATCTCGGCCCCAGATTGTCATTAGGAGGTCGTAAAAGAAAGTTTCCAGATGGTTTACCGTACGGTGAGGGAGGCGATCCCCCAAGTGGTGCATTTAAAAGACTGAAAACGGATAATTGTGGGATGGGCAACGGCAACGGCAACGGCAACGGTGGTGGAGGCTGCAGATGTACTTGCCGTTGTGTTCGTCCAAATGGAAACGGCAATGGTGGCAATGGTAATGGCAATGGTGGCAATGGTAATGGCAATGGTGGCAATGGTAATGGCAATGGTGGAAATGGAAATGGACGTGGAAATGGAAATGGAAATGGAAATGGAAATGGACGTGGAAATGGAAATGGGAACGGGAATGGGCATGGGAACGGGAACGGGAATGGTTGCAAGTGCGGGGGAAACGGTGGCAATGGTGCTAACGGGAATGGCAATGGGGTTAACGGGAATGGAAATGGTGCTAACGGAAATGGAAATGGAAACGGTGCTAACGGAAATGGAAACGGAAACGGTGCTAACGGAAATGGCAATGGCCGAGGTGCTAATGGTAATGGAAACGGTAACCGAACAATGACGTGCACGTGCTGCTGCCGTTGTGGGCCGTCAGCCGGTAATGGAAATGGTAACGGTGGTAACGGAAATGGAAATGGTAACGGTGGTAATGGAAATGGTAACGGTGGTAATGGTAATGGAAATGGAAGAAATGGAAATGGTAATGGCGTCAACGGTAATGGTGCGAACGGTAATGGTGCGCCGACCAATGGCAACGGTAATGGTGCGCCGACCAATGGAAACGGTGGATGCACCTGCGGCAACGGTAATGGAACCAATGGCAATGGCAACGGCAACGGCAACGGAGCCAACGGCAATGGCAACGGCAACGGAGCCAACGGCAATGGCAACGGCAATGGAGGCAATGGCAACGGCAACGGAGCCAACGGCAATGGCAACGGAGCCAACTGCAATGGTAATGGAGCCAATGGCAATGGTAATGGAGCCAACGGCAATGGCAACGGAGCCAACGGCAATGGCAACGAAGCCAACGGCAATGGTACCGATGAAAAAGGCTGCAACGGCAATATCGTGAAGGGCGAAGGCAACGAATATGTGTGTACGTGTACCTGGACATTTTCTGCTCCAGTAAAAAGTGATCAAGCTGCCAAAGACGCTGACATTGAAAAACCAGAATTCGAACCTCCGTGCTCTCCATGTCCCTCGCCTAAACTTAAGAAACCGAAGTGTCCAAAACCAAAAGAAGATGTTTGTGTTAAGAAAAAACCAAGGTGCCATCCAGAGAAAAAAATAGATGACTGTCCTCTTCAACCGATGTCTCCAGTTGGAACGTATTGTAACGGTGTG
Organism: Stigmatogaster subterranea; assembly: GCA_034696085.1. Classification (NCBI taxonomy): domain Eukaryota; kingdom Metazoa; phylum Arthropoda; class Chilopoda; order Geophilomorpha; family Himantariidae; genus Stigmatogaster; species Stigmatogaster subterranea. The sequence goes on from JAQIWS010000023.1 coordinate 36,152, forward strand.
CAACAACTTCAAAAAGCTCGAACTCCGAAAGTGCCAATTTCGAGGTTACCAACATCAAAACCGCCAATTCCTCAATTGCCAACATCAAAACCACCAATTCCACAGGCACCAATATCAAAACCACCAATTCCGAAAAAACCAACAGATCGATTTCCACGTTGGTGAGAAAACATCGCAACGACTCATCTTCAGCGAAACTTGTTAGTTTTAGTCTGTTTTCAAAATTTGTGCATTAATATACGGTAATAATGTCGTGTTTCAATTTGGTGAAACGTTGTACAAAAATGTTAGCAAACTAAGTGAATGACTAAATTTATTGTATATATAATATAATCTACAAGAAGAAATAATTTAAACTGTGAAAATCAAAATAAAAATTGTAAAAAAGAATTTATATAAAAAGCTTTTTTTTAATTAAAAAAAAAATTTGTGGATTTATTTTTATTTCGCGCGTTTATTTGGAAAATTTAAAGATTACGTCAATTTATCTAATTTTTTTATTATTATTTTCATTTTTCCATTTTTCATTTTTTGATAAAGCTTATCTGCTAAATTTTTTTAAACACATTTGTTAACTATTACTAATTAACAGTAGTTAAACAATTTTTATTACGTTTTTACGATATTTGATAAAAATTTAACACGTTTTTAAAAATTTGGGAACTTATAACATCAAATTTTGAGGAACGACAAATTTTTGTACTCGCTGAAGACAAGTTACTTGATGCAAATTAATGCTCTCAAAGGTATAAAATTGCACGATTAACACGCTTTTGGTTTTGGTTTTGGACATTTGGGTTTATCCGCTTCTGGTTTTGGACACTTTGGTTTGGGTTTTGGACATTTAGGTTTGGGTTTTGGACATTTAGGTTTGGGTTTTGGACATTTGGGTTTTTCTGGTTTTGCACATTTGGGTTTTTCCGGCTTTGGTTCTTCACATTTGGGTTTTTTCGGTTTTGGCTTTGGACATTTGGGTTTTTTTGGTTTTGCACATTTGGGTTTTTTTGGCTTGGGACATTTAGGTTTCTTTGGTTTTGCACAAGGACTTCTACAAGTTGGAGGGAGTTTTTCGACGCAGGTTGGTGCTTTTCGATGACAACGACCACTGGTTCTTTGAGAAATGTAATATTTACCATCGCAATATCTTCGTCGTAAAAACCCAATGCAAATTGCTTTTTTTAACGCTTCCTTCACAACTAATGCTAATTCGGAGTCATCTTGCGGTGTTCGGTGATGTCGTTTGATGTAACAGTTAATTTCCACAGGTGTGGCGCCTTGACCTCCGTCTATATGTCTGATGGCTTGCAAAACTAATTTAAAAATTTTATTTTCATCTTCTAAATTACAACATCGACACATATTACGATTGGCACAGTTCTTCTTTTTCGCACATTCGTCTTCTTCTTCTTCGCCACCTTCTTCCGCGTCCATATCTTCTCCCTCATCGCCACCATTAGCGACTGGTGGTTCTGGTTCTGGTTCTGGTGGTGGTGGTGGTTCTTCTTCTTCTGGCGGCCCAGGGAATTTGCACGTATATGTACAAGTATAAGTAGTAGTTGGTTTGTTTCCAGCATCGAGTACATTAACACTTCCATTACCATTTCCACCATTTCCATTGCCGTTAAAACCATTACCATTTCCATTGCCGTTAAAACCATTACCATTTCCATTGCCGTTAAAACCATTACCATTTCCATTGCAGTTACAACCATTACCATTTCCACCATTACCATTGCCGTTTCCACCATTACCATTGCCGTTTCCACCATTGCCATTACCATTTCCACCATTGCCGTTTCCATTTAAACCATTGCCGTTTCCATTTCCACCATTGCCGTTTCCATTTCCACCATTGCCGTTTCCATTTCCACCATTGCCGTTTCCATTTTCACCATTGCCGTTTCCATTTCCGCAAGTGCAGCGACAATTACACTTTATTACACAACCATTACCCTTGCCATTGCCATTGCCATTGCCATTTCCATTTCCATTTCCATTTCCATTTCCAATGCCATTGCCATTGCCATTGCCTTTGCCGTTGCCATTGCCGTTGCCATTGCCGTTGCCATTGCTGTTGCCGTTGCCGTTGCCATTGCCTTTGCCATTGCCGTTGCCATTGCACTTGCACTTTCCATTTCCATTGCCATTTTCATTGCCATTTCCATTTCCATTGCCATTGCCATTGCCATTGCCATTGCCATTGCCATTGGGAGCGCCTTTGCTCTTGCCATTGCCATTGGGAGCGCCTTTGCTCTTGCCATTGCCATTGCCATTAGGAGCGCCTTTGCTCTTGCCGCCACCACCACACGGTAGACTTGGTCCATTTTTGGGTAAACACTCGGGACATTTTCTCTTACATCCTCCAAACATGTTCATTGCTCCCCAACTGTTGCCTGTTCTGGTGTTCGGTTGAAAACCGGGATTAGTGAAACCGTCGTCGTTGGGTTTGAATCTTTTGTTGCTACAACTTGGCTCATTGTCGTCATTTTCACAATCTGATTTTGTTCGTTTACGAGATTGATTAACCGAAGGTGACACTTTGGTACTCCACGGTGACTGGACATTAGTGCCCTTTTTGTTGAAATAACTCATCTTCAGCGAGCACGCCGAATTAGAACGGCCAGACAAGGGAACTAATGTGTTTTAACTAAACCGGAAAAAATTTGTGTTTGAGGAAAGTAACACGTCGTTGACGACGATTGTTGAATTTTGGGATTTAAAAATAAATAAATATTGCAACATCATATCACGTGGCTCGTGTTCAATTTGACAAACGTCGTTGGAATTATTTATCAAGGAGTAAAAAAAAAAGATTTAAATCACATTAAAAATTATTTTAAATTTTAAATTTACCTTTTTGGTACTGTATTTTGATTGCGTTGATGTCACCGGGATAATTTCTGACGTCATCAAGATCGCGCATGCGCGGAGATGGTCTTACACTAGCCACTGGATGTGTTGTGCCATAACGGTAAATACCATTGTATTTAAGGTTAATGTAACACTTGGTTAATCATTGCTTTATTATTCTTCAGTTTGTTATTTTGGTCAATTCATCTCGATATGTCAAAGATAAAATTACAAAGCGCGGAAGGCGAAATTTTTGAAGTCGACCTCGAAGTTGCCAAGATGTCGATTACCATCAAGACGATGCTGGAAAATCTGGAAGCGGACGACGACGATGATGTAATTCCACTCTTGATCGATGCGACAGTTTTAAAAAAAGTAATCGAGTACGCAGAATACCATAAAAACGATCGACCACCACGACTGCCATCAGAATATGACGACGACGATTTTGTGAAGTGTCGTGACAAATTGAAAATCGCTGACACGTGGGATAAAAAATTCATCATCGTCGATGAAGAAATGATTCAAGATCTTCTAGTCGCTGCTAACTTTCTCGACATGAAAGGGTTGCTGGATTTAACCGGCAAAGCAATCGCGTTGATTTTAAAACGTTGTAAAACGGCGGAGAACATTCGCAAAAAGTTTGGTATAAAAAATGATTTTTCGAATGAAGAGTGGGAAAAGATTGAAAAAGATAACGCATTTCATAGAAAATGTGAAATGGTTAACCAGAGAAAACTGGAAAAATTTAAAACCCACAGTGGTTGAATGAAAATAAAAATTTACTTGAATTAATCATCAGTTTTGTTTTAATCAAATTTTAAGTCAAAATACTAAACATCCATTAAACTAATTAAAAACATTCCCTTTAATTCATTTATTTTTCAGCTTTAATTACAATTATAAACACCATAATTTCTTCTTGGTAAATCGATAGTCGTTTTCAAGTTTACTCCTGTAATTGAAAACATATAAACTTTAGTAGTTATTACTCTACTAACATAGAGGATAAAAATTTACTGTGTATCTAACTATAAAACACGCAATCAATAATTCGGTTCGCGGTACAAAAAAAAATATCGACGAGACATCAAATATTTTGTCTACATAGACAAAAGAAATAAGCAATACACAAACTTATTATTACTAAACATCACTAACCTTTTTTAAATAACGTTAACAATTTGTGAATTAGTTTATTTTAAGCTAAATATCAAACGTGAACTTGATGTTCTTATTATTACATTGTCATAAATTATAGAATGCTGTGTCATCCGTTTTCCTGACAAGAGTCACGCGAGACGCATTAAACGGCATGGCAAAGTTAAACATTTGGCCCGACCGTTGATCTTGGCAACCAATCGACCTCGAACGCCTTGCTACAACGCATCAAGTGGTTATTGTGTTATTTTGTCAGTTTGCGGATACAACTACGACATCCAAGTTCAGACCGCGGGTTCGAAAAATGATTAAATTAATTTCGGTTGCGTTGGTAAGTATGATGTTGAGTAAATCAGCGTGTGTTGAAGAAAAGAGCGATGAATCGTACGTTTCAATAGGTAAATTTTATCACAGAGTCGCGTTATTTTTATTGATTTATTGATTATAATGGAGTATTGTTCTGTATTTAAATATGATGAATAATTTTGTTGTGCGATTTGTGCGTAGTTGTCATCGCTGAAAATTCGGATAAAAGTTACATCGATGATCTGAAGAAAGTAATTGAAGAAAATTCTCATAAGACTGCGCTGAAGTTTACAATCAGTTCTGTAATTCTTGCTGAAGGAGAAGAATATCCTTGTTTTGTAAATAGTAAGTAATAATTAATTCAAATATTTTATATAATTATTAATAATTTATTCTTTACAGTATGCAGTAATCTGACGCAAGGTTTATCACTGATTTTGGATTTATCCTGGAGAGGATGGACTATAGCTGAAAACACAGCCTTAAGACTCGGCGTTCCTTATATTCGGGTCGACATAACTATTCAGCAATTAATGCACGCTGCTGATGATTACTTACAAAACCGAAATGCGACGGATGCAGCGCTTATTTTTCAAAACGATAATGGTAACTGAAATTTTTTATTTTCATTTTTTACTGAAAAAAGTGAAAAAAAATTTTTTTTATTGAAAACTGACTCGATCGAATTTTTAGTTTTTAGACAAATTAAAACAAGTATTTTTTTTTGTTATTTTTTTATTTTGGAAGTACGTGTTGTGTGTGTGTGCAAAGTATGCATTTACCGAAATAACTATATGACAGTTTGCGTGCGGTAACTTGGTCAAGGCAGTGGTCAATAGGTAAAAAGTTAAGGAAGGGGAGAAGAAGAAAAAAAAAAACAGGTTTCAAAATGCTATAAGAATGTAGTAGAGAATTTAGTTTGCGTGTAATGTGGTTAATTTTCCACGAAAATAATCGATACTATAGAGAGATGGCGATAAATAACAAACACCGCGACAAAAAATAATAATAATGTCGTACGTTAAATTCTGACAATTTAATCGATGTAATAACACATTTAGTTACGCTGTAATTTGTTTTTCCACGCAGGAAAAAAAAATTACAAAATCGATTTTCTACTTTAAAAAAAAAAGAAATTTCCATTGAACGTTTTTAAATCTAATTTTCATTATAATAACATGTTAGCAACCATTAATCATTGTGAAACTTTAATTATTTTTTAGATTTAGAACAAGCATTGCTGTATTTGGTTGGAAATTCTATAATACGACTTCTTGTCCTCGATGGATTAAATACCAGCATCACTGAAAACTTAAGAGCAATGCGACCGATGCCAACAAATTACGTCATTTTGGGATCAAGAAGTAACGTAGCACAGTTAATAGCCGCGGTAATTATTATTAATTTAACATTGAGATTATATAATATTTCGATGCATCAGAAAAAAAAATTTGTTTTTAAATTAAATGATAGGCGATCGCTGGTGGTTTAGTAATTAAAGATTCTAAATGGGCGGTGGTATTTGAGGTAAGTGTGATTGTAGGTGTAATTTGGAAAATGATATTTTGTAACTGAAATTCTTTTTCAGGAGTTTCACGTAATTGAGGGAGTGGTTCTTAATGGAACTTGGAGTTATTTTTATCCAGATAAAGAATATTTGTGTTGTAAATTATCATCTGTGCCTGGAAAAGATTGTGTTTGCAACAAAGAAGTATTTAATTTTATTTTAAGTGTTCTCGATGATTGTATTTAAAAAAAAAAAAATTTTTTTTAAAGATTCGAAAATTATACGCGAATAAAGCGTTTCAATTAATCCACGATGTTTTTCGAGATATTAAAGCAGCTAATTCAAAAATAATTTCAATTCAACATGATTGTAAAAACGCACCAGAAGACGTGAAAGAACCGCTCAAATCTGCAAATGAAACGTTTACTAAATTTCTGCAAAGTGTAAATTTTTTCCCCAAAGTGCATTTTATTCTAAATCTAATTATAAAACTTATTTTATTGCTTTTTATATAGATAATCTCAGAGCGTTACACATACATTGTACAACGTGATAATATTTTGCTTTTAAATTTAAAAGTGGGCATAACCAGCACGAACACCACTCAAATAGTAGAAACGGTATTAAAATGTCACGTAAAAACCAAATTAAAAAATAAATACGTCATAATTTATTTCTGTAATTTAGATGGGAACGTGGTCCACGGAGACATTATTCACACTGGATGCAACGCAAGTGAATAAAACAATTCGCAATATTTATAATATTGGCGTGGCTGTTGTAAGTAAAATTTTAATTCTTGTTGTAAAATTTAATTATTTAAGCGGTATTTTGCAGACGACACCGTTTACATTTTACACTAAACTTGAAAATGGCACTGAAATACTCGATGGATTCTGCATCCAACTCGTGAAAGAAATGGCTAAGAAAATGGATTTTGATTTTAATTTTGTGTTCCCAGAGAATAATAGCTTCGGAGAAAGAAATGAGGACGGAACTTGGGACGGTTTAATCGGAGATTTGATGAACGGGGTTAGTTTAATAAAAGTAGATTATTAACATCTGGTCAAATTTTTGTCCTCATACCACAAACAAATTTCCGACTATAATAATTGACTATTATTTGTCTAATTCCATATTATTCACTAAAATATGATGTTATTTCAATTTTAATAGACTACAGACATTGTAGTAGCTGCACTGACGATGACGTCGGAACGAGAAGAAGCGATCGATTTTGTTGCACCTCATTTTGATCAAACGGGCATTTCAATAGGTACAGCATTTAAATATTATTTATGTGTAAAATTAAATTAATTATTCTATTTGATGTTAATTTTTATTAATAGTTATGAAGAAAGCTGAAAAAGAAGTCTCGCTTTTTAAATTTATGTCTGTTCTTGAAGCAGAAGTTTGGTGGTGCATTTTAGGAGCTATTATAGTCACTGCTATTGTTTTGTGGTTACTGGATAAATATAGTCCTTTTAGTGGACAAAACAAGAAACGATATCCTTACGAAACGAGAAAGTTCACTTTGGTAGAATGCTTCTGGTTTGCTCTCACGTCAATTACTCCTCAAGGTGCGTAAACTTGTTTTATCTAAATAAAAATTATTTTCTTCTCGTGTTTCTTGTTGTCAGGTGGTGGAGAACCTCCAAAAGCAATTTCTGGTCGAATTCTGGTTGCTGCTTATTGGTTGTTTGTAGTTTTGATGCTCGCAACTTTTACTGCAAATTTAGCAGCTTTTCTCACGGTTGAAAGAATGCAGGTACAATAACGCTGTTTTTTGGTTTCATAAATTTTTTTAAACTATTTTATTTTTGTAGACGCCTGTAAAATCGCTAGAAGATCTCGCCAAGCAGTCAAAAATTAATTACACGGTTGTCAAGGGTTCCAGTATCGAACAGTATTTTCAAAACATGGCTGCAGCGGAAAATGATCTTTATCGGTAAATTTTGTTGACAAATATTTAATAGCGCGAGTATTGATTAAATTCTGAGTAGAGTGTGGAAGGACATGACTTTAAACACGTCGACGGATCAAGCGAAGTACCGAGTTTGGGATTATCCGATTAAAGAACAGTATAATCGTATTTACGACGTTATTAAAAAATCGGGATTTATGATGTCCACCGAGGAAGGTATCGATATCAGATAATTTTTTAATACGATCGATTAAAAGTTTAAAAAAAAATTTTTGTTCTGATTTAATTTCTAGGATTTCAGAAGGTTAAAAATGATAAAGACGGATCATTTGCATTTATTCACGATGCTGCTGAGATCAAGTACGAAGTTTACCGCAGTTGCGATTTGTTAGAAGTTGGTGAAGTTTTCGCTGAACAACCTTACGCTATTGCAGTTCAGTCTGGTTCACATCTTCAAGAAGAAATTAGCAAAGTGTGCGTAAATATTAAAAATATTGACATTTAGTAATTTAATTTTAAAAATTCATTGACTTTTTTTCACAGGCTACTCGATCTTCAGAAAGATCGCTACTTCGAGCAACTTTACAATCAATTCTGGAATGCAACCAAGCGTCGCGAATGTCCGAACTATGAAGATACTGAAGGGATAACATTGCAGAGTTTAGGTAAACATCGTTTTGGATTTTCACTGGAGTATTTTATAATTTGCATATTAATTTTTTTTTAAATCTTAGGTGGCGTTTTTATTGCCACACTCGTGGGACTGACGATTGGTATGCTTACTCTCATCGGTGAAGTTGTGTTGTCCAAAAAGAAACAAAAGGATAAAATTCAACCGTTTGTACAAGTGAGAAATAAGCAACCGTCCGCAAACATTCTCGATGGAATTCGAACGCGTACTATTCATCCTAGACCAAGACTCGCCTATAATTTCTAAGGCGTGTACGAATAAATAAGTTAATTACGCGGTTTTTATCCTGCAACTAAAATTTGTCTCTGGTCCTGTATTATAAAATTTTGATGATGCACCAGCACGATAAATTAGAAATCTGGTAATTTTTAACATGATATTTTACTAATCACGTTCTGAGTATGATCGATTGTGTAATATACTTTAAGGCTAGTGGCGATTATGTTTGGGTATTTTTTCCAGCGTAATTCTAAGTGTAAATTATTTTGGTGTGTAATTAAGGTTAAACGTAATATAATAAATAATAGAAAATAGTAAAATTTCGATTATAATATATGAAATCTCAATCACACTTTAATTCCTCTACGTGAAGTTTAGGATTTAGGAACACCAACACGCATTTTTTTCTTCTGTCCGTAATTTTAATAACAAATTTTCTAAGCCTAATAACCATAGTAAACTTTACGGATGCAAAAAAATCAACTGACAACAAGAAATCATAAGTTGCATAAGTTTATCCTCAAATACAGGTAATTTGAAGAGCTTGCGAGCTAAACAATTTAAATTCTCTAGAAAGACAACGTTTAATTATGTAAAAATATTCCTAAATGTATTAAATTCAGCAATACCCAATATTAACTCATCTCAGGTTGTCATTTCGTTTGTGAAATGGGTTTAAAGTGAAATAGTATAGTAGTAGTAGTAATAGTATAAAGTGAAATAAATAACCTGTGTATATGTATTAGTAATGTCAGTTAATTTTAAGTTAATTTTTGTTTTTGAGATACTGTTCCGTAGTACAGTAATTAACTAAATTTTTTGTCGCTTAAAATTACCTGTCACGCGAGCAGTTATGTTGCCCCGTTTCAAATATACCAACAGATGTCTTCAACCATACTACTTTTTGACAATCGAGTAGTCTTAGCAATCTAGCGGATAATTTGGTGAATAAGTAGGTAATAGCGCTCTTAAGTTTAAATTTTTTATGCGCTAAGAAGCCTACAATGTTGACAATAGTCAAATATTGTTGATTTCGGAGCTTGGCTATTAAAGGGCTAACTAGAATCAAATCGGAGGTTTCACACAATTTTAACTTTAGAATAAAATTAGAAGTTTCGAATTTAAAATTTCGCTATAATTTTAATGGCAGATTGTTAAACTTTGACTTCTGCGGTACTGAATTTAAGGCTTTTAATTGTGCGAATTCTTGCACTGATTAAAAAATTTTTTGTTTGAAAATTTTACTCGCTGATACACAAGAGAGTATTTTTCTAGAGAATTACGCAAGAACAAGAACACAGTCGATCGAATGAATTATTTTATCTACTAAAAACATCTAAAAAAGAAATAGGTGGCTTTGATATTTTTACACCTCAAACGAATATTAAGTACAGACTGTAGTGAACTACAGTTAAAATACTAAACTAATCTGGTTTTACAGCTCACGAAAAAGTTTGATCTGTGCGATAAAGTTAAATTACTCAACATGAATCGACCTCGGTATAAACAGACCACAGAACTTTGGCAGTTAATCCCAAATGATTTATGGGATAGAGATAAATTCAGGGATGTGGTTGGGAAGTCGCTCGAAAATCCCGAGGATTTCAAACGAAAAGTAGTGAAAAATCCAGTTTGTAGGTAATACTGCAATGAAATTATAGTGAACCACCAATAGTTTAACAACCATAATTTAAAAGGCAATATCCTCGAGATGGCGAATGGCTTGAACCAAATAGTGAACTCGTGAAATTAGTCATTAGTGGTAATTTGCCAAATGAATTGTAAGTAATTGCATTCCTTGATTAAACTATGAAATCTGAATCTAAATTATAAACTTCACTTAGGAAACCACCATTTCCGGGTTATACAGGTGTTGGCAAAGAGCACTACTTTGAACCGGGATTAACGTACGGCGCCGAACAAATTTGTAAAAGCGGCCGACTATATGAGACCACGATGAAGAGCACTCACAGGTAATTTCAGTTAAATACAGTATTAGAGAATATACCTCCCTTGTTTCTTATTACCACTGAGTCATCTTTTGTAGAAAATTTCCAGACTCTGAGTACACAAACAAAACGTCTCCCACGAACCGCCACAAATCGCCATTGTCGAAAGTGATCAGTTTCCATTATCCTCCAAGTCCATTTAATGATATTAAGCCCAAAAGCTTTGGTACCTGGACTCCGATGTTATACCAAAAACTATGGTAGAAAGGAAGAATAAAATCACAACATTTAGATAAAATAATTTTTAATAGATATACGACTTTTGTTGATTTTTGATTGCTAATTCGCATTTCTAAAACAGCCAAAGCAAAACAAAATTAAACTTGAATAACAAGTTTTTCCAAAATTGAATGCAATGTCCACATAAAACTGTTAGTACTATTAAAAATGTTTTTACGGTCTAAAACGTAAAAACAATATTTAAAAAATCGTCATTCATTACTGAGGCACTTATAAGGAACTATTGTACAATATACACAGTAAAATGTACGGCACAAAAATAAAGTTAAAACACGACATTCATCGTCGGCCTAAACTGTTGCACGTATACCTTGGCGGCGATGTCGACATTTCTTTGGAATCGTGTCGACGAAATGGATTCCACGATAGTCTCCAATTACTGTCTTTGCTTTTATTGCTGCACATGCTACCAGTTGGACTCTGGTCAGCTGGACGGACGGAAGACACGGAGCTCACTCCTGAACTGCTTGCTGTTGATGATGGACTGTGACACGGACTTCGAGGCTAACATCATTTTAAAAAGTTTTAAAATTAACAGTCCTATTCAAAAGTATTTATTTTCAAAGTTACCTTAAGAAAATTTCTGTTGATGGGAGTGACGAGCGTTAAAGTTAATTGACATCCCGCTTCCTTGATTAAATTAATAACTTCGTCGTGATGGCAAGATTTAGCATCGATATCACCGATGCTCACAATGAAATCTCCTTCTTTCATCCCACCGACTTCAGCCAGGCTTCCTCCATCCACCCCTACGACAATGACTGGGGCGTCACCTCTGACACTGAAACCGAAGCTTTCGTCAGGTCGTTTTCGTAACTTAATTATTCTTGGTGGTGTCCAGTGATGTTTTGCTGAGAAAACTGCCAGTGGACCCTAAAACAGAGTGAAAATGAAGCTTCGGATGATTTAAATTATCGATTGTTTTTGCCTACCAGTTGATGAAATAAATCTTTCACTTGATATTGCGAGAAATCTGGAGGCATCAGAGTTAACTGATACTTAGTACTCGCTGTAATAAAGTAAATAAAATTTCTCAGTAAGTAAATCAAGGTAAATCAAACAATAATCTAACAGACCTAGAATTTGTGGAGGATCTAAGACTTCTTGAAAATCGTCTTCCTCTTCCACGTCAGCATATCTATTTAACGTGCTCGCACGTGCCGCCTTAAGCGCGTCGAATATTGTGTCCACTTTCCTTAACTGACGGCACATCCGATGTATACGAATGCTTTCTTCATGCAATAAAATGGCCTCCCTTAAATGTGCTTTGCAAAGCAAACGCCGTTCCTCAGCAGTTTGTGGAATTCTGACGTCCAACAACATACTTTTGTTGTGATTGCTAATTTGAATGCATTGCAACGTATCACAAACACTGCCCTTAAATTCACCTGTAGTAAGATAAATTTTTATGGATTAACCACGCACACTACTTTTTTTTTATTTAACACTTTATTTACCGTCGTGGTCAAGAACACCTATTCCTAAATAGTAATGTGACAACGCGTAGTAATGTTGAACTTTGACCAAGACTAGGGAAATCCACGAATATGGTACATAATCCTTAACTGGAGGCGCAGAAATGCATTTATGTACTGTTTGGTATACTTCAGCAACCTAGAGTAACAGCGAATAAAAGTAATTAATTTCTCACTCAGCGACAAAATAAGAAAATTCAACTAAAGTAATTACTTGGGCTGATTCTTGAGCCATTTCGAGATATTTCTCGATTCCTAACTTTTCACCACTTAACAACAGCTTTTCAAACAGGCATTCTCTCGCTTGACCCTAAATAAAATTACACATCAGTTATAATTTAAATTTTCATTTATGCTACAGTTACACTCACCAGCATGAGACTAACGAGCATGTCAAGTGTTTCGCTACTTAAATCCATACTCGGCGCATGACAAAAATTTTCCTGTATAAAACGAAACATGCCAGCAGCACGCAAATAGTTATCGACGGCTGCCTCGATGCCAGCACTTTTAGTTCGATCCTGTCGAGCTCCAATTTGTGTGTACAAAGCTGCCACATTAAACAATACACTCGCTTTTTCAAACGCAATGGTTCGCTGACAACTCGGAACCCCAGTAAGTGAATCGTACCTAAGTTACAACATGTAAATCATCGTCATCCAAACAGGCATTTTTGTTAGTAGTAGGGAATATTTTATTACCATTCAAAATGGACTGCTATGTTCTGCTCAGGTGAAAAAAATCGTCGCTCTACGAAGTGAAGATGATTATAATATTCGAATAGTAAATTAATTCCGGTTTTGTCTCTCATTGGTGTTCTCATGGCCTAGAGCAAAGATAACAAAGATTACGACAAATTAATAATGCATTACTGTCAACCACGATTTCGTTATCTTACCTGTCGAATATCCGCTAAGTCATGTATGGAATCGTAATATTTGTTTCCGTCTTCATTATAATGTTCTTGAATAAAATCCTTTTAAAGAAAAAATACAAATAAATTTGGAATAAACACAATTACTAATTTATCCGTATTATTTTACTTTAAATGTGTCTTGGAAATCAACGTCTTTTGTCTCTTTTAAACCAAGTGGTATCATTGGAATGCAAACGTTGGCACTGAAAACAAGTCCACGGTCACTCAAGAAACAACTTCGACTTAAACGAGAGCAAATGTAAAGTCTAACCTTCTATTTTGATAAACATCAACCGAACTGTTGAGTTCAGCTAATTGTTCTTTTAGTAATTGGAGATTCGAATTCACAAAACTCAGTTCCAATGCCACGGTCTCACGAAGCTTCTTATTATTGGTAGCTCTGAAAAAGCAAAATAAAACTTTATAATTAAAATTTGTATTAATTTATTCGGCACGAATAATACCAGTATAAAATTTTCATATTTTTATTTAAAATCTTTCCTCATTGGCAATTTTCCAAATTTTCAACATAAATTAAAAAAAATATATCCAATTGCAAATAAATATTCTGCTGCAATCTCCTATAGTCAATTTATTAGTTTGCGCCATCCTGGATGACCGGAGTTCCTTCTGATCACATTTCCCCCGTTCTATAAATTCAACTCCCAGATATTTGCGCTGCACCTTACATCTCCAAAAACAAGAAAATAAAATTGTACCAAAACCGAATCAGATTGACCTGACTAATCGTTTTAGAGCATAAAATATCAGGATAAGGCTACACATGTGATTAAATATGGGTTATTTTCATCCGAACGGGGCCAATATCAAGATAAATACAAGACGTGTTTTTGTAGGCGGGTGCTTGATCTTGAAACAATACCAGATGGAGCTCGATAAAAAGATGATGGTAGAACCAGCTAATGAAGATAAAGTGACTCATGCGATAGTTCATTGTGCAACCACCTGTTGAAAAACTATATTCAAGCAATGAAAACAGCGTCTCTAAATAAATATTAACTTTGACGAGCTGTTCAAGAGGCAAAAGTTGCAACATGCCCTCATCGATACAAAAATTTGCTCCAGTTCGTGATATTTTAAACAAAACCTTGAAATTTTTCTTTTATAGATAAAAAAATAGGTCAGACAACGCGAACAACTATTTTACAAAATGTTTTAAATTTTTTTCATTGTATTGTGGGTGTGGTAAGAATGTTAATTATGTTTTACAAAGCGTGGCCGACAGGTGATAACGAGATGTTACATTTGATCTCGCGTTACCACCGTCTCATAAACTTACTTAAATAGATTTTCAGCTCCATTCCTTAACATCAATTCCTTGTTGATTTCCTGGTTCAATTTGCATCGTCTCGATTGTAATTTACCCCGGCATGTTTGAGCTCGAGGATCACAACCCTGCGAACAAAAATAAATATAATATGCAAAACATGAAAACCTAATTTAAAATCCATTAGAACGAAAAAAAATTTTAAAATTTTAAAATTTAAAAATTTTAAAAATTTAAAAATACAAAACGCCAACTGCGTAGCTTAAAAAATATAAACACACAAACATCAACCCACTTGTCCATCAAATAAAAATTGGTCGCAACCAAATTAGGACACAAACACTATTGACTGACCCAACCCAAAAACTACGTATTACGCTACAGTGCAGTCTTTCAACGTAAAAAACGTAAGCATTCAATTACTGTATGGCTCGGTGAGCACAGCTGTCGTGATCCTTGAGGGATATTTTTGTTGAACACTACCCATTTGAGCATGACATAAATGTCCTAGTCCGCATTTTTCGTGGACAGCGTTTGTGGTTTTAATATCATCCTCTCCCTTTTCGCCAAGGTAGAGAAATGATCGAACGCTCAATACGCGGGCCCTCCGCCAATGCAGGTGGGCGGCCTCCCACGTCACACACAACTGGTTGGACTTTAGCAGCAGACGCAGGTGACAACAGCTCTCTTTATTATCATTACTCGTGATAATAAAATGGAGGGGGAAAAAAAATCAATCGCGTTATACGAAATGACGACAGTCCAGTCGATCAATGATAAGTCATTACTCGCAACCAATCCACTTTTCGATTATACCCACAAGAACCGCGAAGTAGTTACGCTGACGTAATCATTTAAAACGCGTATTGACGGATCCACATATTACACTAAGATGACTAAGTGAAACAAGTTCAATGACCTCGTTCGTGAGTTTCAGTACTTACGTCTGGTCACTGCAATTCGAAATCGATGATAATAATAATAATCTAAATAAATCTAACGTACAGTTATTTTTTCCTGAATTTATACGATTTTAAATATTTGCGCGGATTTACTCACGTTGGGGTCATATAAGGTGGAGCTCAAATAACAAACATGTCTCACCTGACACTCCTCTAATGAATTCCACAATTCCATCGTGATGATAAATTCACTAAAATCAGCTAATTCAATGCTCTTCGTTGAGCTCATCGATAAATTACGACAAACATCCACATCAACCATCGTTTCTTTTTAACCCTTTCCCTAACAAATTCGACCGACGGATTAACGGGATAAAATAATCAGACGGCAGAATGGGAACAACGACCGAAGACTTAGCTGTCGCATCTACGATTTGCCGATAATTCCTCAGCCGATAATTCCTCCCACGTTACGCAATCAATTGTGACACAAATTGGTTGCGCATCGTTTTTATCGGCGAGGATTAAAAAAAAAGGAGAAGAAATAAATGTTCAGTAATACGAGGATTATCCAGTCCGTGATTGCAACGCGTGTTTATATCGTGGTAACCGACGGTCGTTAACGTAACGGTGTTTTTTACGTCGATGGAAGGAAATAAAATAATAAAAAACATTAGTAGTCAAGATAAAGGACTATAAAATATAACAACTTTATCCCTTTTAATCCCTTCCTGCCTTCTTATCGACACGGTTGACCGTTTCGTCATGCCGGCGACGCTCTCATCCGAAAAAGGCCAAATCGAAAAGAAATTTCAGATTTTCGTGAAATTTTTAAATTCCCACGTCAAGCATTTCACCTCGTTCTTATTACAGTATCAAAATTAACTTTTTCCTTTTTTTCTAATTTCGTAACTCTCACCATTAAAATATTTTCTCGTTCGCGAAAACACAAACAAAAACAAATTGCGTCAGAGGGAAAATTTTTCTACCGGGTACTTTAACTCACGCGGAGGTCACGACGCCCAACCTTGACCTCGCCCAACATTTTTGGGTACTCGCGTCACGATTCCTTCATTTTTTCCAACTAAACGTATAATTTTTCCTCCGCTTTTTCTTTCATCTTTTAATCCGGTTGCTCACGAAAATGCCGAACGAAACAGGTTGATGTTCATTACACGATTTATACGAGGAAAAAATTTTAAAACGACAATTCGAGTCTAACCTCTGGAAGTAAACTACGTTATACATAATTCGAGGAAAAGTTTATCTAACATTGTGGATCCGTAGACTTCAAAAATAAGAACGAGGAAGAAAGATAAATGAGAATAACAGGTGGGGAAAGGGGGGTTCTGTATTTGCAAAGCGGTCCAGAGACCTAAACACACGTAAAACCTTGTAGCTGAGGCACGTGAAAAATGATAAACAATCGAGGTATGTTTATTTTTTTCTCACACAGGTGGGAATTAAAAAGAAGCTCTCGTTTAAAATTATAAAGTGTTTGGAAATTTCCTGCAGCTTTAAAAAATAAATTACAAAATTTGAAAAACAAGAAAAGAAACGAAAGTAAGATAAGATATAATACAATACAATTGTACAATATTTATTTAGAGTGAATTAAGCAAAACAAGTTGTCCTTGAAAATAAATATGAAGGCCAAGGTCGTAATAAAGATGTCCTAAGGTGTGCATCAAATTCCAAACGTGCAGATGTTTAAAAAAATTTTTCTTTTTTTTTCTTTTTTTTAAAATAACGCAACGACAACAACCACTCAACTACTGATCATCAGGTAGATACGAAATTCAGCAAATTGAGGATGTTTAAAGTCAATGTCAAGGCCTGAGAGAAAAATCCCCGTGGCAAACGAGCAACGAGAAGTGATTTTAAGGAGGCGGGAGGGAGTGTAAGCACCTGATCTCTGTAAAGTTAACCTTTAAGTACACTTTAGACATTGAGTTTGAAGGTGCAGTTTAGTCAAATTCCAATTTCAATCGAATTTTTAAAAATGCTTTTTTAAAATCTAATTTTATCAACTTTTTACACTCGATTTTGTTAAATATTGTAATTTGAATTTTAACTGCGTATTAGCTATCAAGAGAAGAAAAGAAAACACGTTAGAGATCGAATGGAGTATATACAGTAGACGGGAAATACATTTCGTATTTACTTTTCAATTTGGAATCGTAAAATGTAGTGCAGGGACACAGGAAATGTACTCCTGCCATTATTTCGATTCGGTTGTGTAATATTCACGTTTTAAACGGAAATGTCAAAAAAAATAATTAAATATATTTTCGTTGCCTCATAGGAGGCAAAGGATAAATTTTAAAAAATATTGAGAGGTGGAAATTTTTTTTGTTTTTTTTTTTCGTGGAAGTGGATTTACGACTTATGAGACAACGACCCCGTTTGAACGAACGTCTTGGTAACCATTTACCTGACGCAAGTTGAGTCAGTAAAAATTTTTTTAGGAACCGGTACATCAGTTATTTATATTTATTTAATTTTTTTTAATCCACACTTAAAATTTTGTTCAAAATTGAATACGTCGTTACATGTATTCCAAAGTACGGGGAATACAAGACGTGTAGGTACTAATAAAATAAATTATTCGATTCTCCTTGAACTTTTGTCACGGCTGAATAGTATATAAGGTAACCGTCAGCTTAACGTGCTTTTTCAACCGCAAAAGAGCAATTTAAAAAAGAAGAAAAAAAACACCTATGAAATGAATTGAAATTATAAAGTAAATACGGTAGAAACAACATGCCAATATTTACAAAGTGGTAAACCTTGAGTTTTCGGGAAAAGTACCGGTTAAAATTATATACTGGTTTGTTAATTATATCTTTAAAATAGCGACACATACAAGACGAGTAACCACTTTTTTCACTTTTAAATTAATTGCGCTACCTGACGCCATCCCACCTGTACAACTTTCTGCCCAACTTCGAAAACTCACTTACCCGCACGAACGTCGCGAAGTAGGGTTTATTTTCGTCCGTCGGCTCATCGCGCGTTGCTCTATTCATCGATTTGCTATATCCATTTACGTATATATTGTGATGTTTGGTGTTCATCATGTCGAAAGCTGACCATGCTAAAGAAATAGACGCACGTTCGAGCACTTGTTTCTCTTATGCCAACGAATGCTCGTTTCTTATTGGCCAATACGAACATTCAATGACGCCTGGTGACAAAGATAAGAACTTCGGATTTTGTTGATGGTAAAAATTGCTCCTGTAATGTTCACACAAGCAATATTTTAGTCGCAAGTGTGGTTTTACTTGTAGTAATAATTATAAATAAATAATAATAATGTTGTCATTATTATATCAAGCAATATATCAGAATGCGCTTGATATATTGACAAACTACTGATTATCGAAATCAGAAGAACGTTGATTATTTTATAAATAAATACAATTTTTAAGAATTTATGTCGATATTTTATTCTACAAAACATCGTTAGTTAGTTTATAATAAATGAATTTTTTTTGTCTAAAATAATCTACAGTGTTCAAATAAAACGAATGCAAAAAATAGACTCTCGAATATAAACTCTTTGTACTCAAGTTGTTTGGGTTTTTTTACACGTTGTAACATGATTTTAAATAATTTTTAATTACTTTTCTTTTTGAAATTAAGTTCGATAATTAAAAAAATTCACGGTGCTAGAAATTCTCTCTCAACTGCAGCTGCCATTTCTTCATCGGCGGAACCGATTGATTCACTTAAATCATCGTCGCTATTTTCATTATCACTTTTTTCACTGTCACCTGCCAAAGAGTCTTCCGGTAAATCGTTTTCTTCGTTTAATTTAATTTTTTTGGCTGACGGGTAGAATCCTTTAGGAAATTCCTCACTTAAACTATCATTATTCGATTCACAATTTGACGAAGTTCGTTTAAAACTTACTGTCTCAGTCTTCTCCTCTTCAGTCTCAATATCGTCATCTTCATCTTCATCTTCGTTAATTATATCTTCCACTTCCTGATCCATTTTTTTGATGTCATCGGATGTAAAACTCATTAAAGGATTGATGGTTGTTGAAAACTGCTGCGTGTCTCTCAAGGGATCGAAATCAAAAGTGGCACCTAAATCTCGAAAGTTTTTAGCAGTTTGAACGGACAGCGAGTCCGTCTTAGTCAGAGGGAATAAATCTTCATCAACTTTTTCCCACCTTTCGGCACAACACCATAACCAGTCTGGGTTGACAATGTGAATACTCTTGAGCCGTTTAGCTTCATTTACTTTCATTGTCCCCATTCTAGCGGCAATCAAATGAGTGGTGGCATTTTTTCCATTTGGCTTGGTCGCTGGAATTAAATTGGTTTGAATCGACGCTCCCAACGACTTCGCCATTAGCCAAGCTCGTGATTTTTCTTGAAGCATATTGGTTGGAATTACACCACTGAACACAATGTTTACATTTTGTAATATTTTTCCTCGAACACAAGGAATAACATATTTGATGTCAGGAATTCCATTTATCCGCTCATCTTTCATTTGATCAAACTTTTCGTAGTATGCTGTGTGAATCTGCCGAAGTTTGTCTTCAAGATGTAAAAGATGATCATCATCGTCTTGATATTCAATTAATTTTGATTGATTTTTTGTATCCTGTTTAGACAATTCTTCGCTCGTATCAGTTTCAGAATTTGGTGGAGGAACGTCCTCAACCTTTTCAATACTATTAACAGATTGTTCAGCCACAGTTTTACTAATTAGAAAGTTGGGATCATCCGAGTCTTGCTCTGTTTTGGTTAAACCAGGCGGCGCATTAATATCACCAGTGTGTTGAAAAAAATGGTAAGGCTTCACGTGGATTAAATTAAGTGCATAATTCCACACATCTTCTCGATCGTCGATAATGCACACCATAGAATCTCCACATGGAAATAAAGCCCTGTGAAAGACAATCAACTTTACTTAATAAATTAAAACATTTTTGTCAAGAATTAATTTCAATCTTACTTTAAATTTGCGGTTTTCGATAGTGGATTAAAGCATTCGTCTCTAGATAATATTCTTTTTGAAAAAAGTCTGCTATCTTCATCTAGAATCTCTGCTATTCGATGAGCGTACGGTCGCGCACCGAACGTACAAATGTGTAATTCATATAATTCACTGATATTTTTTAAGAATTGCCTCGTTCCAGGTCGTAGGCGTGTGTGGTACCACGGAGATCTGGGACCATATAATTGAAAATGATGCACGTCCTAGTGCACACAATAAGAAAAAATGCAATTATTTAAATTTACAGTAGTAATTCATTAACGTAATATCTACTTTTATATCCAACGGTATATTATCATTAGTTGTGTGAATCAACGTTTGATCCAAGTCAACCAATAATGCTAATTTTCTATTCCGAATTAGATGTTCTTCATCCGCTTTTCCTATAATATGCGCTTGCTAATTGGAGAAAAATAAATTACTATTTGTACCAAAAACTCTTGAGATTTATAAAGAAAAACAAGTACCTCTTGGCTCACTTTCAAATCGGGGATGCTATGTACCATCGCCACCGAGGCGGAATAAGCTTGTTCCTTCCCTTGAGTGAATCTAATGAAATTGGTAAAAGTGGTTTTTGCCCACGGTAATTATAAAAGCAATTAAAAAATAAACTTACAATATACAGGACAGCACTACTCACTCCTTCAAATCAAGGCCACATTCGGCGCACATTTCCTTCATAACGACTGGATGCAGACAATTTTCAATTACAAACAAATTATCACTAAATAATAACGAAAAATGAGGTTCAATTAGTACATAAAGCTACAAACATCAATTTTTATTTCTCGTACCCATTTTTGACCGATTGTCCCTCGTTTTTTAATATTGTCTTCACTGTTCCAACATAATTTGACTTGTATTTAAAATGTGTAGAAACATCTCCCCAATCGTACGTGAACAAAATCATTCCTTTCGATATTTTACTACCAGTCTTAACGTTCCATTTTACGATCGTCGCGGGAGAATGTTGTTCGGCATTGAAAGAAATCGTAGTAAAATCTTCAACCGCCATCGAAACCTTGATCTTTACGAAAACACACGAACCGCTTACAAACTTTACTCTATTCCATAACCATGGACGATTTTCAGAATTTCCGGCCGATTCTTCCCTGGTGGCGTAAATGAAAAGCAACACCTAAACTAAATTATTTTGGTTTGTACCTGTTAAGCCTTAAATAAAATAATTTTACTTACCTAAATATTTTCGTTTTATTCACCAACTGACTTCGGTTTAAATTCCTGTCGAATCGTAACAAAAATTAAATCAAAATTTGTCGTTAGTTCGTGTGAATATCAATCGAGGTCGCTGTTATCATTTACATCCGGGCCGTGAATAACTGTTTAATAAAAATGGCGGCGAGCAGTGCTGTACGAGCCACCATGGATGGAATGAACTACGGTGCTCAAGGACAAATTGATCGTCTAAAATTTCTTTATCCAATGGTTAATGAAGAAGAAACACCTTTGCCTAAATCTTGGAGTCCCAAAGATAAATACAATTTTATTGGCTTGTCACAGAATAATTTAAGAGTTCACTACAAAGGTAAGACTTTAACTCACCTATCGCTTTTAACGTGACCAAAAAAATTCCAATCAGATTTTAAAATTTAATTAACGCAATACAAACCAAACGTGATTAACGAAGATGTGATTACTAACTACATTTCAACCAAGTGTTGATAAAAATAAGTATATTAAAAATAATTGGATGCGATTCATTGTTTGGCAATCAGCTGACGGCTAAAAGAAGCTAATGCAAAACGTTCTCATTGTGTGCGCAAAGGGCACTGACTGATTTCGTCATCACCTCTTTGCCTTCTGCAATCGTTATTTCTGAGAAGCGTTAAAAACATGGATGCAGTGCGCGATTATTGTAATTCGAGGGATTGACCTTGTGAATCTGAATGATTAGGTGTCGGTAAAACACACAAAGATGCTGCCAGCGTAAGAGCAACGCATCCAATCCCAGCTGCATGTGGATTATATTATTTCGAGGTGAAAATCGTGAGCAAAGGAAGAGATGGGTGAGTAATCGTCGAATTGTGAACGCAAATTATTTCTTTTGTGTAAAAATAATTTTGTGTGTGCATTTTCTATTTTGGTGTTTAAGGTATATGGGGATAGGTCTCTCCGTACAAGGAGTAAATATGAATCGTTTACCAGGTAGACCAATGCAATTTGAAGTTTGGAGATATTATGTTACATTTACGATACATTTGAAAATTTTGTAGGCTGGGATCGCAATTCTTATGGTTATCACGGTGACGATGGCAATTCTTTTTGTTCTTCTGGAAATGGGCAACCATATGGCCCGACCTTCACTACTGGTGATGTAATCGGTTGTGGCGTCAACTTGATAGACAACACGTGTTTTTACACCAAGAACGGACATAATTTAGGAATTGCTTTCACAGATTTACCCGTAAGAGATTAAATTCGAGTTGGTAGTCGAAACTAAAAATTTTATGTTCTCCTCAGTCAAATCTCTATCCAACCGTGGGATTGCAAACTCCTGGTGAAGTTGTCGACGCTAATTTTGGACAAGCACCGTTTGTTTTTGATATTGAAGATATGATGAAGGTCGGTCATAAAAGTACGCATTTTAATAGGTAAACAAGACTATATAAGAATGAAATTACTGTTTCAGGAATTGAGAATGAAAACCAGAACAACTATAGAACAGTTTCCAGTTAGTGACAAACAAGGAGAATGGCAAACGACCTTACATAAGTAAGATGATCGTCCGACGTAAATGGTCGTTATAGGTTTTTTCTTTGATGTAAAGAATCGTGTCCACTTATTTGGTTCATCACGGTTACTGCGCCACAGCAGAAGCATTTGCTAGAAGTACTGGTCAAGCGTTTGAAGAAGAGTTAGCTTCGATAAAAAATCGACAGCGTAAAATATTGTTACGTGTTAAATTTGTGAGCACTGTACTAATTGTAACTTTTCGCTGTTACTGAAGGAATACAAAAGTTGATGTTGGCTGGTCGAATGGGAGAAGCCATAGACCAAACTCAGAGACTATATCCTGGGCTGTTATCTAGAAATTTAAACCTACTCTTCATGCTGAAATGTAGACAATTCGTCGAAATGGTTAATGGAACTGACAGCGAAGTTCGACCACTTCGAAGCCCGAAATCTCAGGGCAGCTCGCCTAGCATGAGTCCCAGTTACCCGTCTCAACGCACGGTGCTTACAAGCTGCTCGCGGAGTGGGAGCCCGAATCATGCGCCATCAAATCTCACGTCCTCGCACAAAAATGCCATCAGTGGCCTCGCTACTCAAACGGTGCCCCCTGTGGAGGATATGAATTTAGTGAATTCTAGCGTAAACGGCGAAAGTAAAGACCCAACATGCATCGCTGACGACGACAATAATAACGATGATGATGATGATGTCGAAATGGACACTGCAGATGGTGCGGATGAAAGAATAAACAATGGCAGTACAACAAATGGATTTCAGAACGGCGAATCGCATGGTGATGAAGAGTTAGATGGAGAAGCAATGGGTGGGTGTGAAGATTGAATGCCACGAAAATGGAGGAAAGATAAAGAAGTTCATTGTTTTAAAAATTGTTTATTTGTGCAGAAATTGATACACCTATGGGTAAAAGACTGTTATGTGGTGGAAACCAAGTTGCAGTAGAGAGAATGCTGCGTTTTGGTCGAGATTTGCAGAGTATGAGTATACAACTCCGCAGAGAACAAGGGAAAAATGAACTGAATAAGAAGATGTTACAGGTAATGAGTAGTTGATTAAAAAAAACCGCGTGTTATATATTTATTGCTTAATAAATAAATTTCTGCGTTGTAGGATGCGTTCAGTCTTTTAGCTTACGCGGATCCTTGGAATAGTCCTCTGGGTCAACAACTCGATCCAGTACAAAGGGAACCCGTGTGTGCTGCATTAAATAGCGCAATTTTAGGTTAGTGACTTCAGTTTTTGTTTTGGTATGAATTACGATTTAGCGAGTAATGTGATTGATGGAATTTCAGGAGTAGAATTTTGTTTACGATTTTATGTGATATTAAGTAAATTGCGTTATCAAATGTGCATGAGCTAATCAATCTTGATAATTGTTTAAAGTCCATTAACACGTTGTGGTTACGGTGTAAAACAATATTGGTATTCAACACTAATAACATTAGAAATAATTGATAATTAAATTATTCGTGGACCACGTTTTAACTCTGATTTCGTACGTAGAATCTTACAACTTGCCCAGAAGACCGCCTTTGGAAATTGCTTTGGGTCATAC
Organism: Stigmatogaster subterranea; assembly: GCA_034696085.1. Classification (NCBI taxonomy): domain Eukaryota; kingdom Metazoa; phylum Arthropoda; class Chilopoda; order Geophilomorpha; family Himantariidae; genus Stigmatogaster; species Stigmatogaster subterranea. The sequence goes on from JAQIWS010000023.1 coordinate 60,923, forward strand.
CAAAGAACTTGTCCGTCTCATGAGCAAAGTTGGTCTGGGGTCGTGCGCCTTCGCTCACGTCGACGACATCCTCCACTAACGTCGATAGATGTCGATTTAGCGACGATGAAAAAAATTTTGAATTACACTAAATAAAAAAAAATCTAAGTATCCCAATTTTTTTAAGTGGGAACAAATTTTAATAGACTTAACCCCGTGGACATCAAGTGGTTTTGGCGGGAATAAAAAGTATTGTTTTTTTTTATTTAGGCAATCCTTTTTTGTTTAGGGAATTTGTAATATTTTTTCTGAGCGTGAGAGTGTGCGGGTTTTTGGCTAATTATTAATAACACGCTGAATTATTTTTTTGTGGCTTTTTTAATTTTATTATAATTTTTTTTTATTAAGTTGTGATTTAAACGTGTATACAGTAAAAATAAGTAATTTTATTAATATTAATTTTTTTTATTTTGTTTAATTTTTAAATTTAAATTTATTACCCCCGATTTCGTTTGAACATGTACATAACCTTTACAAAAATCGAAAATTAATAATTACTTGAATTATTTTTTTCTATTTTATTTGCCTACCAAAAATATATATATGAAAGTAAGTGGGCCACTTGTAAATTATGAAACTAATTTGTGTAAATATTTGATTAAAGGAAAATTCCATTCTGGATGATGTCATCTGCAATGAATGTTTAAATAATTTATCGTCACAATCTAACTAACAAATAATTATCAGTTACCTTCTGAGATCATTTCTTTTGATAATAATACGGGTATCCTCGCAGGTGTGGATAACCTGGTGCTTTTGCTGTGCCGAAATAGGGCCGGTTGTAGTATTGAGGATTACTCAAAGGTCCTAAATTAAACGGGTAATCTCGAAATGGATTATTCGATATCGATTTCTCGCGGTTTCCATGTTCATTGTCACCACCAAAAGCAATACTGAGAGAGCATACGACGATGAGGAGTAACATCTGGATCGATAAACGGAGAGCTGATGTCTCAAGAGTCAAAAAGCATAGAAACCCATTACGTTCAATCCGTGATAGGTACTGAAAGTTCGTGACCGTGAAAGAGACCTGTTTATAACATAATACCATTACTGTGGATACTAATGACGAGTTGCTATGAAAATTGACGTGTAATTGGACTATTTATTTTTTTCTGGAGAGTAATTGATCATATAATGACTGCTGAAGCTGAATGTTTGCAAGACCAAGAATTTTACTTAAATTCATTTCTTTTCGCAATTGAAAAATTTAAACTTTATTTCACTTTGTATAATGTAACACATAAACACCTCTTGCTCTACAATTTTTTTTTCAATAAATAAGTTAACTAAGGCATTATTGATGACAGATTCGAGTTCGTATGGACATAAAGCTAACCAGTGAATCGATTTTATTTACATGTAGTTAAAGTAAATAGTTAACTCAGTATGCTGGGGCGTGATGTTTTTTAGCATATGCGTCGAAATGGGGCCTGATTTCATAATGAACGGTGTGGTATCCATAGCCATAAGTTTCTGGTGGATATTCGTGGTAACTTGGTTTGTGCGAACCTTTGTAGGGAGTGTGCGCGTGTTCGTAATGTGCACCGTATTCTGGTTTGTATGCTGGTTTATACTCTGGTTTATATGCTGGTTTGTAATCCGGTTTATAATCTGGCTTGTGAGGTGGTTTATACTCCGGTTTGTGTTCTGGTTTATAAGCTGGTTTATACTCGACTGGTTTATATTCTGGCTTATGTTCTGGTTTGTACGCTGGTTTCGCTTTGTATACAACGTGTGGTTTGTAGTCCTCTTCGTGTTCTGGTTTGTAGTCCTCTTCATGTTCTGGTTTGTAGTCCTCTTCATGTTCGGGTTTGTACTCCGGCTTGTGCTCTGGCTCGTACTCTGGCTCATAAACTGGTTTGTAATCCGGTTTGTACTCTGGCTCATGGTCTGGTTTGTAGTCTGGTTTATAATCTGGCTTGTATTCTGGCTTATAATCTGGCTTATAATCTGGTTTGTAGACTGGCTTATAATCTGGTTTGTAGTCCGGCTTATAAACTGGTTTGTAATCATGTTCTTCATATTCTGGCTTATATTCTGGTTTGTATTCCGGCTTGTACTCTGGCTTGTATTCCGGCTTGTACTCTGGCTTGTATTCCGGCTTGTACTCTGGCTTGTATTCCGGCTTGTATTCCGGCTTGTACTCTGGCTTGTATTCCGGCTTGTACTCCGGCTTGTACTCTGGCTTGTGTTCTGGTTTGTATCCATGATCTTCTTCGTAATCGGGCTTATATTCCGGTTTATGCTCTTCATATTCAGGTTTATATTCCGGTTTGTAGACTGGTTTATACACTGGTTTATACTCTGGCTTATACACTGGTTTATATTCTGGCTTATGTTCGGGTTTGTAATGAGATTCTTCATGCGGATAACTTGGTTTATAATGATGCTCGCTCGGTTTTGCTTGATGATGTCCAACATATTCCGAAGAACGACCCTTTACTGTTTTGGCTTTGCCTTTGTCAGCTTTTTCTTCTGCCGCTCCAACAACCAGTAAAACGGCAGCAATAATTGTCTGTATCAAAATGCAAAAATAAATTTTCATCTTACCGTGAAAAATTTATCTCAATAAACTACCTACCAGAAGCTTCATGGTTGAAGTTGAATGGTTTGATACTTGAATAAAATTTTTCTCCGCCTTTTATATGATGTTTGCATCTGCGCTAAAGTGTCCTACATCCAGATCACGTGCTACTTGAACGGAAGGGAGGTGCGCACTTTCTCCCATCATGACTAAGGGACAGGCGGCAAGAAACTCGTCCGTATGACCGTGCTTCTCGTTTGATCCGTGGTGTGAATGCCCCTGTGCCCGACCCACGCTGCAGGCTACGTACGTTGGTGAAAGTTACGGAACCAAAAAGTTCTTGTTCCTTCGTATAATTCGTTTTACTCATTACGGGTTGATGAACTGGGCGGATCACGGGCATTTGAACTTTGGTTAAAGATTTTGTGACTTTTACTTCTGTACCGGCCGTTGCCGTTATAGTTTGGGCGGAGTAATAGGATATTTCACCCGGCAAGCCGTATAGTGGAATAGTTTAATTTGATTATGAATAAATTTGTCTTTGATTTTTGTAAACAGTTATTGAGTGAAGGAACTAAGGTGGTTCGATTGAATCTAAAAAAAATTTTTAAGAATCAAAATTAGAACGAAATTTTTTGTTGTTATCTTATAATTAGCTATCGGAAATCAAAGTTATACCTGACAAAAAGTCTTGCACCGTGTAATTTTATTGTCATTGAAATATAAATGGGTGAAACCAACCGATTTTTTTTTTTTAAATTTACAATATATGCACTCTTTTAAACTTGGTTAACAAATTTTGTGCACTGAGTCCACATATAGTTGTATAATAATTTCATGCGGCACATATAAACGAAAAATTAATAATACAGTATTAAAATGTTGCTGATATCAAAATTAATCATCTAATTGCAGTAATTACGAAATTAAATTGCAATTAATTTTGGGGTCAATTCAGCGTATGAAATCACAGGAGACATGGTACCGTAATATCATCGAATCAAATTTAAAATTTTTATTTAAACTCAAGCTGCATAATGAATAAGTTTACTTTTTTACAAAATAGGAAGTTAAAGTAATTAATAGATGACGCACACGGAATTTAGATTCTTACAACGTTGTTGCTGGCATGTAAAATTAAAAAATCTACAATTTTCACAGAACAATTTTCAAATCTTGAGTAAAAAAAATTAACGTTTTATTTTCTCACTAGATGTCGCCAATGTCTTTTGCGTCTCCTTCATTCGGTTACATCATTTTAGTCGATCGCAATCTACTTCCTAAAATTCTATTGCAGTGTTTAGTTGATTTTAGGTTCCGCTAGCAATTTTTCAAATTTCATGATTTTAAAAATTATTTGCTGATTTTTACTTTTCGTAAGAACAGTTGGTGGTAATGCAGGTGATTTTATTTTTGTCTATATTTTATTAGTATCGTTAATAGTTACATAAGAACCATTAATTTTTTTTACGAAATTAAATTTTGCGTTTACTTCGTAACATCTTTTGATAGAATGATAAGTGTACCGCAAGTAATACGTAGATATTACTCTTATTTAAAGGGTGATACGTTTCTTTATTTCGCCTACGGCAGTAATTTATTGACAGAAAGAATTCGAATCAATAATTCTTCAGCAAAAAAAATTACCATAGGAAAATTAGAGGTAAATATATTCACAGTGTAATTTTCGTTTAGAATTTCTTCTAATTATTATTATTGATAGCATTACCGCCTAGATTTCAATCTGTATGGTAAACGGTGGCATGGAGCAGCTGCTACCATAATTCCCGATGAGAATTCACACGTGTGGGGAGTCGTATGGCAAATCGACAAGAGTGACATGGGTAATTTGGACAGGTAAAATTTACAATTATAATGATACTTGACAATGTAAATTTAAGAGTTAAAATTTATTAATTTTTAGACAAGAATTTGGTTACGATCCTATAACTGTGACTGTTGAAACTGATAGTCAGCAGTTAGAATGTCGTTCGTACGCTGTGTCCAGTTCAGTTACGACCGAAGATCGGCGTCCTTCTACTGTGTACAAAAATGTGATTATTAAGGGAGCTATGGAGCATCATTTGCCGTCAGAATATATTGAGCAATTGCAAAGTATAGAAGATAACGGGTATAGTGGTCCAGTAGGAATTGAGTTATCGACGGACACTTTGAAAAACGGATAAGCATTGAATTTGACAGAAAAAAAATTCCCAAACAGTTATTACGTCAGTGATAGTTCAGTAATTTACTTTTCCCCCTTTCTGTTGATAGTTTTTGTGAATTTTAAAACCAAAGAATCTCAAATTTATAGTATTTTTTAAGAATCAGGAAATTTTTGTAAGCGAATTGCAATAGGATAAAAAAAGGTTAGAAATTAATACCAAAAAACAAGATGGTTGTAATAGTAGATGCAAGAATTATTGGCATTTGACGATTTTGTTTACTATTATTTTTGTTTTTAAATCTGCGATGTTTGGTGTGTGCATTTGTGGCCTTAAAACTTTTTCTCAAACAAAAAAAGCAATCGAGTCGTGTAATGCAACACTGATTGCTGGAAAAACTTTTTGTAAATTAAAATTAATTTTTAAGACTTTCGTGATTTTTAACCAATGCAAAAAAAAGGAATTTTATATAGGTAAAAAATAAATTTTTATTTATAATTGTATGTGATTCATTTCGTGTAAAGTTTGTGTAAAATATTATACGGTACATTTAAAAATCGCACGTGGGATTAAAATAATCACTAGAAAAATCACGTCTACATTTTATTTTTAATTGACAGTATCACTGCGTTCGGGTAACGTTTTACTTAACGGTAACGTGCTTCCTTTGGTTAATACATAGTCTATTTCACCATCGTAAGCAATAAATCGCTTAAAATTAATTTTGTCAATTAGCTTATTAGTTAAGAAACTTGCTACGACCGATTCTGTTCGCTTGACTGCATCACTTTCCGTCAATTCATCCATTTCCTTACGTTGTATTTTTAAAGTTGAAAAGTCGTTACCATTTACCTAATAAAAAATAATGCTTTTAAAATTGCAATTTATCATTAAGTGTAACAAATTATTTTACTACCTTCACAACAAGATCAACGCAGTAATCTAAATCGACTTCGGGCCATTGCTGTGACCAAACAGATCCAACCTACAAAATTTAAAACTGTTAAGGCATTGTGACGGTGATGATAAAAAAATTTTTTACCCTTGGGTAAAGTAAATTAGGTGATGACGAAAATCCAGCCCACAACTCACTGGCAAAATGCGGGGAGAGTGGAGCTAGCATGATGATTAGAGCTGCTAAGGAATTCTCATATTCTTGAGACTTGCCAATTTTATTCCTAGGAAATTTCTTGACAAATAAATGCAATATATTAGTTATTGGCAGAGAATGATATTCAATTACTGTATATAATTACTCGTAAAGCATTAGTCAGTCGTTGTAAAATTGATATAGCAACATTGAGAGAATGAGTATGTTCCAGCAAGTGTGTAACCTATCGGACATGCATAATTCTTATTACAAATGTCATGTTAATGTAGAATGATATTATTGTACCTTTTTAGTACAGAAATTTCTATTCTCAAATAAATCAACATCATATTTCTTCACTTCCGCATTCGCTAAAGAACTTGTGGATGCGTTGGTTAAAAAATCGTGAATTAAATACCATATTCTACTTTGCCAGTGTAAAATTCCCACAATAGCTGCAAAAATATAAAAAAATGACCAAAAGTTTACTTAAGCTAATCATTTATTCAGCCAATCAAGCTGAACTTTGTCATACTTCGTAAGTCCCATTTCCTTTGAGTAGACGGAGGGCAATTTGCTAATACAAACAAACGAACTGTGTCCACTCCATACTTATCAATCAGTTCCTTATAAATAATAAATAATTCTTATTGAACAAAATATTATGCAACGAGTTCTGGGCTGGAATAACTACCTGAGGATCAACACCATTGAATTTCGATTTACTCATTTTCTCCCACTGGACAATGACTGAATTACCAGTAGATTTTTCAACAACTTTAGTACCTATTCAGGGATAGATTCATTTTGTAATGACTAACTATTTGGAGAAATCCATTTCGCTCACCTTTTATTTCAATCTCATCTTTGCTTAAATAACGTCCAGTTGATTTCAGTTTGTAACTTTCAGACGTTATCATCCCCATCATTAAGAGCCGACGAAAAGGTTCTTGGCACGTAACAAAACCTTCATTGCGAAGAAAATGATGTATAAATCTTGCCGAAAATAAATGTAATAAAGCTGAAAAATAAATTAGCATTATGCAACAACAGTTAAAATATGTAATTATCATCATATTATTCTGTACCATGCTCTTTCCCGCCTATATACAGATCAACTGGCATGAAGGCATTTATTTTACTGCCATCAAATAACGCGTTTTCATTTCGTGGGTCTAAATATCTCAAGAAGTACCAAGCTGAGTCACAAAATGTATCCATTGTATCAGTTTCGCGTTTGGCCGGGCCACCACATCTGTTAAGAAAATGGTATGCTGTTTCAAAATAATTAGTTTGTGATAATTGAAAAAATTTACTTTGGGCAAGTGACATTAATCCATTCATTTATTCGCATTAAAGGCGATAACGTCTCCTGCGCTTCTTCTTTTTTGTCTAGTTTTGGCAAAACCACCGGCAATTGATCATGCGGAACTGGAATTGTCTTAAAAATAAATTAATATAATCGAATTATTATCTAATTTTTGTAAATTTCATCTAACCTTGCATTTAGGACAATGTATAATAGGAAAAGGAGTTCCCCAATATCTCTGCCTAGAAATTAACCAATCGTGCCGAGTACTGCTAGTTTGGTAGCCACCAAAATTATTTTTCTGAAATGATCGATTAGTTTACGTTTATTGGTGCAAATAAGCAAATGCGTGTTACAAATTATTACCTCAGCATAATCACAAATTGCTTTTCTCGCTGAGACTAAATCCATTCCTGAAAACTATTTTCTCAGTGAAATAAATGAAATAAAATGAGTTAAGCATATTGTTATTATTCTCACTTGTCCAGAATTAATTAAAACGGTATCGTTCAATTTTTCATCCGTAACATTTAATATATTTAATTCAAATTTTGTTGCCAACGCTCTATCTTTGACATCGCAGCACGGCAACCCTACGGAAGGTACCATAAATATGCAATGCAAAATAATAATAAAAAATTGGTATTCACCTAAATGGACATCACTGTCTGGAGGAAAATCAACATTGCTCGAAACCAAAATAGGCACTAATTCACCAGTGATTGGATGAATTGCAGTAATTGGTAGCTTAACATCTATGCCTGTAATATTTTAAGAGTTTAAATTTTACCAACTGTTTAAAACAATTATTAGAGATTACTCTGTACTTGAATTATTCCGGTCATCATGCAAGGTATTTAGATAGTGAGTTGATTTGACTGCAATAAAAGCAGCACCGAAAATCATTTCAGGTGTTGACGTCCACGTTGGAATATGTTGGTCTAATTTTTCGCCATTAAGCTGTTAATGAATTAAATGTTAGTTGATGACGAACGTAACAGTTGGATATTTAATAATACAACCAATCACTTGTAAATTAAATTCAAATCGCCATCCACTACAATCACCAATCCAATTTTTTTGAATTTTGGTAATGTCTTCCCAATCAATCAGTGACACATCATCTAGACCGTCCGCCAAAGACTAAATATAGATAAAAACAACATTAGTTATGTAAACATTCAAAATAAAATCCAAATAATTAAGTAATACAATTACTTTGGCCAATTTTGATGTTCTCAAAAACCACTGCTTTAACAATTTTTTTTCAGCTTTAGCACCAGATCTCCAAGAGCAACCCAATTCATCTACTTGTTCATCAGCTAAAACTGTTTTATCAACGGGATCCCAATTAACCAATGCCTAAAAATTATACTCAGTCAATTAATTGAAGCAAAGAAAAATTTGAATATATAAACATCGTACCGTATTTTGATACGCTAGACCACGTTCAAATAATTTAAGAAAAATGTACTGCGTCCATTTATAATACTTCGGATGGCAAGTCGAAATTTCCTATCCATCCCCAAAAAATTTTTAAAATAATAAATATTAATTAATTGCTGTTTTATTACATTATATTAATTGCTTCTACCCACTCTGTCCCAGTCGAAGCTGCAGCCTAACAATTGTAGTTGTTTCTTCATATAGGATATATTACTGCAGAAATAGGATATAAATAATGTCATCACGATCATCCAGAATCATAGTAGGCTGCTTTAGTTGCACAATTTCCTTACTCATAAGTCCACTTATCAGGTAAAACTCCGCGTTGATTTGCTGCATTTTCTGCAGGAAGTCCAAATGAATCCCAACCGATTGGATGAATAACCTTGCAATAAACATGCAATTATTATTAGACGAAATGTCCATTATCTTTTTATACCGAATGATACACTACTTTTTTGCCGATCAATCTGTAATATCTAGCTAGCGCATCACTCGTTGCGTATACTCTAATGTGTCCCATGTGTAATTTACCAGATGGATACGGAAACATGGATAATATATACATTTTGTCGCCACAAGACTAAAAAAAAAAAGGAAAAAAAATGTAATTTAGCAAAACAAATTTCTGTAATACAGTACACTCTATTCGATTTTTAATTCATACGGTTTTATTTTCATGTTTTACTGCTAACAAACGCTTCCTCCAATAATCTTCAATTTTTACTTTCAATTCAGTCGTAAGCTTTTCATCCTGAAACATCAAGACGAATGTTGAAGAAATTAATTATTTCATGTTAAAATTACTTAACATCGTCTGCAACTCACCCAATGCTTCGTAACACTAAAAATATTTCTACATTGCGTGAAATTCCAAGGCAAAAATGCTCGTCGGTACTCGTAACGACAAAACTTCACCATTGCTCGCAAGATTGAAGCTTAGATTCGGAATTCTGTCGCTAGTTGTCCTTGTCGCATCTTCGCACGTTCGGTAGGCCTAATTTTCTTTTGTGCGATTTCACCTTAAATGTGAGCAATTTATTGAGCGCTTACATCTTCCTGCAAACCTTCACCGACTAAAAGTTTCTTCGTCCATTTAACTCTGATTGTATTAATCATTAAATCGAAGGATTTTTTCGTCAGGAACATCAACGTCACGCTACGTCGTTGTGTTGAGTTACAAAAACCCTTGTTAGTCTATTTGTGGTAAAGACTTAATTTTTTTTAAACACATTTCGGGTATTTTGAACCATATGTTAGTAATTTAGGATGTGTAGATAATCGAAGATACCTTGTTTAATATTTTCAGCGGTGAAATTATGAAGCGTTTGTCAATGGACGATTGCAAAGTGTTGACAAATTGAAATAGGATATCGTTTTTGTCCCCCATCTACTCACAATTTTTAAAAAATAAATCTTCAATTTAACATGACTTTTTAACTTTACTAACAATATTTATTACCCTGAATTAATTTTTGGCGATGAAGATTTTCGAGGAAATTCTCATTTTATCAAAGTTTTGTCGATCATGATGCTGTTGATGAATTAGTGTGAGTAAAGGAATGTTTTTGTTATATTTTGGTTTGGATCATTTATATTAGTGTTGATTTGTATTTAGGTTTGGATCTTTATTTTAAAAGTTTTCTTAACAAGTTTTACACTTATTTTACTAAGTAAATCATTAGTTACGTTCGTTTGTTAATCGTGACCTGATTTCTCAATCTGGAAAATATACGATGAAGGTGAGAACTAAACTGTTGGTATTTAAAATCTTGCTACACAATTGTAATATAATCGTTATTTTTCACAAATTTAGTTGATATAAGAGGTGCAGGACGACTGCGTGTGGCGAAACAATTTCAATCGTGAATAAAAATCATGAGAAAAAATTCTCCTCAACATCAGACTCCAAAGGGTAATTGATTTAGTGTTAATTAACCGAGTATTGTACGTTAAAATGCTTTAAAAAATATATATATAGTTCCCGAAAAAGCAAGTTCACCTCGTCTGACTCTGCGCTTTCAACCAATACGTCCGAAAGATGATCGACATGGGGAGAGTTCAAAATCATCTTCGGTTAGTTCCTCGGATCCCCGATACCAATCATATTGTGTTACAATGGAAACAAGAGACAACTCTTACGACTTCGTCAAATGTGAAACGCCAATGTCTTCCACGAGAAATTGCAATTCCAGTGCTGCGAACGACGCCACTGATGCTCAATTGAATGTCGTGAGCAGCAGTAAAGACGATGAGGTATCAGATGACGCTACCCTTTCAACCACATCTAGAGCGACAACTAGTCAAGCAAGTGCGACGACGACGACGGAAAAGGTTGAAACAGCTGAGACTGATTTACGAAATGCTGCTCATAAAACATCGATGTCATCGTCGGAAAATAACAATCACGCGGATTTTGACGATGTGAGCGATGGGGAACAAATCGATGGTCGACGAAAACGAAGACGAGCGAGTAAAGACAGCACGGATTCCAAACACGGAATTGCGTCGACGAGAAATAACTCCAGTAGCAACAACAATAGTAAAAATGCTCAAATTCTCAATAAAAAAGGAATTACCGGACTATCGGACTCTGAAACAGAAAGTCGACATAGCGATGAGATGGATATGACGGCATCAGATTTAAAAATTGCGGAAGCAAACAACAATAACAGTAACAGCCACACGTCACTTCACCGGTTGTCTCCTAAAGTGCCGCCATTGAAAATCGTCATTCCCACAACCTCCAATTTGGAACCGGACAAAGATCGCTGTCGAACTAATTCAGCCAAACAAATCCTGCCTTACATAGTAACCACATCGAGCGACTCGTGCGATGCTAAATCTGAAGCATCACTTATTCATGAGGGAGGCGATAAGGAGAACAATAAGGAAGATTCTCGAGGTAAAGATGTCCCCTCAGGACCAGAAGAACGTTACCAACGGGTTACCAGAAGCAGCCAAAGAATGGCGGCTGCTCTAGCCAGTGCAAATGCGTCAGCTTTGCATGGGCAAAATTTGGTTGACGGAAATACGTACAATGTCGATACGCATAAAGTAAGCTCGGGAGACGGGTCTTCGGAAGAACAGGGAACCTCGGATATTCATCCTCGTAAAAGAAAACTTCGTTCTCGTGATGCTCAATCGGCGGCAGCTGTAGCTGCAGCAGCGTTAGCGTCGACGTCGCACCAGGAGGAATTGGCGGTTATCAATAGCTACGAAATGTATCTGAATATTAAAAAACAAGTGAGGATTTTGTTGTACTGTACTATAATTTAGAGTGATGACAAAGAAATTTACATTTGTGTTTTTGTTGTAGGTCGACAGAAGACGGCAGACGATGTTCGTCGTTCAACCGAAACCACCGCAAGGGTTTAAGGACTACCTCATGAACCGAAGTTCGTACGTGTTAGCTGGAAATGCAGCGAGTCGACTGTCTGTTCCTATGGTAAACCAAATCTGAGTAAGACGACAAAATGTTCGAGTCGAACTAGACGAAATGTGTTTTGTTTTTGTTTTTCTGTTTTTAGATTCCTCCTCCGCAGTCGTTAAGTGGGTTAATGAAAGATCTATTTGTCAGTCAAGAAAAAGAAAGATATAAACTGAGATTACAACATATAATTGAAAAGGTAAGAAGAAGAAAATTTGAGCTAAACAATAATTCGTATTAATTTTTTTAATTTGATTAGGAAAAACTTGTACTATCGGTTGAACAAGAGATTTTGCGGGTTCACGGTCGAGCAGCTCGAGCATTAGCGAACCAGAGTACTCCTTTGTCGGTTTGCACAATTTTAAAAGATGAAGAAATTTACAATCAAATAGAACCTGAACAGGTTAAGCAAAGCCGAACTGCAATTTTCTGTCAAATGTGTTTTTTAAATTCGGCATTTAATTTTGGATTACAGGAAGAAAAAGAAAGAAACGCTCGGACTAGGTATAATGGTCGTTTGTTTATATCTTGGTTGCAGGATGTCGATGATAAGTGGGAGAAGATTAAAGTAAGTATTAAAATTTACAACTAGCCTTTTTAGATCAAGTTATTAAATTACATTAATTACTAGGAAGCCATGTTATTACGTCATCACAACGAAGCAGAATCGTTACACGCGGTACAAAAATTGGACTGGGAGTGGAAAATGAAAGAATCGGGAACCTGTGACGCAAAATCCACTCCAGTTATCGATGACATTTCGGTACCCATGGTACATGTTAATGATGATTTCGATTTGCTTCCTGCGTAGCTAATAACAAACCCACTCTCCCCAATGTCTTCGTGGATCTCGTGCATTTTTTCGTTGAAAGTGTAGCTCTTTCTTTTTCTTTCTCCCATTCAATTTAAAAGTATTGATTTTCATATTGTAGCGTTTTCCCCAGTGATTGTAAATATCCAACAACCAAAATTGACAGTGACAGCTGAGTATTCAGGTTTTTGTTCGCAGATAAAGAACCGTTTAAAAATAACTCTCTTTTGGAATGAACTTTAATTTTGCCTCTACTTGGAAAACATAAGAAATTTCTGTTAATTCGAGGCTTCTGCACTAATAAAGAAAGTTGAGTGACGGCAGTGACAATGAGCCATTTTTTTATTGCATTTTAAAAATTCTCATCATTTTTTTGTTTTTTAATTATTTTTTTTTGTCATCTGAGGGATAAAAGTGTCTATTGATTGTTTACGTCGACATTTGTATGATAGAAATGTAAAGCTAACGTGTATTCCTGTGTTTAAGAACAAACAGAAATAAACGACAGAATTTGTAAAAAAAAATTATTTTTAATTTCAACACCAGCTCCGCCTGTTGACATCACTTGTAAGCAATAGCTCATGAGGCGCGCATGCGCAAAGGCTAAACAAGACATTTTTACACCGTGGTTCGTTTTTCGCGAGGAAATTTTCTCTATAAATAATACAGATGAATTATTTGCAATTAAATCGTATTGCGCTTCGCCGAATTTTGTTTGTTAAAAACTGGAATTTGCTCCAAAATGCAGATATTCAAGGATCCTGTCGTGTTTGTAGAAGTTCAGTACGTACAATTTGAAGAGGGTTGAAAAATGAATAAAATAAATAACATTGCGTATATCTATTCTTTCTTTAGACAACGCTTCAAACAAATCTGAAACCTACGCCTAGTAAAAATTCTGTTGCGATTTATCAAGGACCCGTTACAAATTTGGTGAAGGCCATCAAAATATTTTCGTTCTCAACGAGTTTTATTGGATTTCTCGTACAACCAGTGCTCGTCAGTAAAATTATTGCCACCGGGTCGATATTTCCGATAATAGTCAGTGGAATTATTGGACTGTATGCAATTTTAACTCCTATATTCCTACATCTTATTGTGAAACGTTATGTAGTTCGGCTCTATTTTAATAATTCGGATGAATCGTTTACATCAGTGACGTTGGACTTTTTTTGTCGAGAGAAAAATACAACGTTTACTCCTGTGGATGTGATAATTCCAGATATCGCGGGTCCCCTGACTACACTTAAAGTTAAAGGAAAACCTCTGCTCTTCGATCCGGAACAGTTTACTAATGCTTTATATTACGGGCGATTAATGGGTTACGATAAGCCCTTGGATCTACGCTTAGGCAGTGACGATAATAATAAGAAAAATAAGACAATTTGAATGAAAAATAAGGTTTATTTGTCGTGTGCTCTTATTAAAATTAAAAAAAAAAAAATCAGATAAGAAAAAATATTAATTTCTACATGAAATAAAATATATATCTTGATTTTGAACAAAGTGCGTGGTGTAACTTTAACTACAGTATCTCACTGTAATCTGGAATTACATTTACAGCGGTAATAATTATCTTATGTTATATAAAAGTTTGTTTTGATTTAGAAAAAAACAACCCCGAGATTAGAAGCTTGCTACTTTTTATGCACTAATACCATACACTGAAATGTCGTTAGCATCGTCTTCGTCGTTGAGGAACCATTTTTGCCAAGGTTGTATTTAAAAAAAAAAAATTTAACATTATCCCTGTAACAAGATCACACATTTCAGTTTTCAAAAGCAGATTGTTTTCATCCACCCCGAAATTGCCGCTATGTGATTTTCAGCCTTCAAAATATAAAGTTGTAGAATATTTGACGTCGTTATAAGTTAGTGGAATATGATTTATTTTATAGGGGCCAAGCTACGAAGAAATTGTGCAATTACGACGACTAAATTTGAATCCTGTCATTCCCAGTTTCTACGAAAAGCCATTTCTAATTACTCAGGGTCACAAGCAATGGGTTTATGATGAAACTGGCAAACGATATTTGGATATGTTTGCAGGGGTAGTAACTGTATCTGTTGGGCATTGTCACCCGTAAGAAATAATGAAATTTTTTTTTTTAAATATTATAAATTAAAATTGTAATTTGAAATTTCCCAGAAAAATGATAGAAGCTGCCCATAAGCAAATGAAGACTCTTTGGCACATTTCAAATCTTTATTTGGAACCGTCAATCTACGAATACGCGAGTAAATTAACAAAAACACTACCACCTGAATTAAATGCAAGTTTTCAATGTAGCAATTATCTGCCGAAAATTGTAGATTTCGCTTAATTTAATTTTTATTTTCTTAGGTATGTTACTTTACACCCAGTGGTTCTGAAGCTAATGATGTAGCATTGATGATGGCAAAAATTCATACGGGACAATTTGATGTAATATCTTTAAGGTACGTATCAATTTGTTAATTGCTGATCATTACTTAGTGTAAAGTGTAAAATACTGAAAAATAATTTTTCCTCCAGAAATGCTTATCACGGCGGAAGTCCGTACTCTATGGGCTCAACAGCTTCTTCAAAATGGAAACTCAACTTTGCAAACAGTTTTGGAGTTCATCATGTAAGTCAAAATAGAAATCAGCACTGTTAAAGATGCAGGACTCAAACTTTTGTTATCGCTTCGTATTTTCAAGGCAATGAATCCCGACGTTTACCGTGGCTTGTGGGGTGGAAAATATTGCAGGGATTCACCAACGCAAACCAATAGAATGTGTGATTGTGAAATTGAAACTTGCTCAGCTGCTGAAAAATATGTGGAGCAACTGGAAGAAATTTTGTTATATTCTGTTCCAAACAAAAAATTTGCTGCATTTATTGCAGAACCAATTCAAGTACGACAGTATTACAAGCAAATATATTATTTACCAACCATTATTTCTCAAAAATATTTTAATGCGTTTTTACTAGGGCGTGGGTGGAATCGTGCAATACCCGAAGAATTTTTTAAAAATGAGCTACGAAATAGCAAGAAAACATGGTGCAATTTGCATTGCGGACGAGGTCAGGTATAAATTTATCATAAATTGGGACGTACACGTAATCGTTTCAATTGACTTTTTAAAGGTTCAAACAGGATTTGGCAGGACCGGAGACAATTTTTGGGGCTTTCAGTCCCACGGTGTTGTCCCTGACATTGGTAAGAACAGTGACCGGCACTATCGTAATTTATTACGGTATATAAATGCGAAAAAATATTATTGAAGATTATTCTCTTATTATGTTAAGTAACTATGGCGAAAGGCATAGCTGGTGGTTTTCCAATGGCAGCTGTCGTTACAACTGCGGAAATTGCAAACTCGTTGAAAACTGCAACGAACATGTGTACCTTTGGTGGTAATCCCATTGGTTGCACCGTGGCATCAACAGTTTTGGATGTGAGTTTTTGAGTCAACAACAGCTTAGGAAATGCTATCGAAAGTTTAATTGCAGATAATACATGAAGAAAAGTTACAAAACAATTGTAAAGAAGTTGGGACACATTTGATTCAAGAATTAACCAAACTTAGAGATAATTTCCATGTTGTCGGAGACATACGTGGCAAGGGCCTTATGATAGGAGTGGAATTAGTCACAGACAAAGTACCGTAATTGCGCTTTACAATTCTGTTGTTTGTAATTAATTGTGCTCTTTAACATGTTTTTCTCAATTAGGAATCGCGGACGCCACTTCCAGCAAATTTATTTTCAAAAGTTTGGGAAGATTGCAGGGAAATGGGGCTCTTGGTTGGCAGAGGAGGATTTCATGGAAATGTAAAAATTGTTCAGAATCTTTATTTAGCTAAATTGATTTCTTAAAAATATTTGTTTTAAATAGGTATTTAGAATTCAACCTCCAATGTGCGTCAGCAAAGAAGATGCTGATTTTTGTGTTGCGGTTTTAAAACAAGCTCTTCAAAATCAGTTTAATTAAACGAAATTTAATAATAATAAAATAAAATGTACTTTCGAAGCCAAAATGTTAATTCTTTTTCTTTAATATGCGTTTAATAAGAAACATGGTGCTTATTTATCTAATTCGTTGTTAGTTTTAATGCTGTTGAATAATTTCTGACAGCGCAAGCGTCGTAACTACTGTAGTCGCCTCCTAGTGAACAAACTATGAAAACGAAATCTTTTTATTTTTGGTTGCTCGACTTCTTGATCATGAGTGAACGTTTTTTTAAACTCGGTACACAAAAGTAATCATAGCAAAAACATGAATATTGCTTTCACTTAATTCACTATGATAGCGTCATCAAAATTAGCACCAATGTCGATATTAAATTTTCCTTGGTATTTATTGAAAAACGAAAAAATCTCTCGTCTTCACTGTCGGTATTACCGGGCAGTTTTGCAGCATGGAAAGGATGTGGCGTTAAACGTGAGCATAATATTTGAAATAATACTGGGCACGTGTTGTGAATAACGAGTTGTTTATTTATATTAGGTTGGAACTTCTCACAAACGTCAGTATTTTCTTTTGCAAAGTGTATTACGAAGATCATTGAGTTTGTCCCGCAATGATAGTTTATTTTTGAAGAAAAATTCGCACTCTTTAATTAAAAATCAATTAAAACTTGTTACCAGCGTTTTCGCTCGAAGCAATTTTATTCGTAACTTTCACCTAACTCCAAGAAACCAACAGCAAAATGATAAGAACAGGAAAGACAATAATGACGATGGTACTGTAAGAACTAAATTTGAAAACTAGACTTTAAAATTAATTTTTTTGCAATTTTGTTTTATTCTAGAAGAATCGAAATTATCGCTTCTTGCAAAAGCCGTGTTGTGGATGATGACAGCTTACATTGTAATTACTTTGATGTCTTTGCTTTTTCCAAGTAGCAATCAACCCGAAGTAATGAGATACGTTTCTTGGAATGAATTTGTGCATCACATGCTTGCCAAAGGAGAGGTTTGCTATTAATTTTATCGATTGTTCCTTTTAGATAATTTGACTTTTTCGAATTTTCTTAACATATATACTTCATTTTCTGTTTTAATAGGTTGAAGAAATTGTCGTAAGACCAGAATTAGATTTGGTGACAATTTATTTGCATGACGATGCTGTCATTAAAGGACGAAAAGTAATTATATATGAAATTACGGCTACACGTTGGTATAATACCTTAATTAAAAACATTAAAAACTTTAGGCTGAACACAAAACTTTTCACATGAATATTGTGGACATGAAGAAATTCGAAGAAAAATTGCGCGAGGCTGAACTCCAATTTGGAATAAAACCAGAGCAAGGAGTGCCAGTTATTTATGAAAGAAATCAAGAGAGTGCTTGGCTTCTACTTCTATCATTAGTTGCTGTTGCGCTTATGATTTTGCTAATGTTTCGTACTGGTCAAATTAAAACTCCACAAAATATGGATATATTTGTAAGAAAACTGCTAAATTTATGATGTTTAAAAACCGAATTTAATTCTGTTACTTTTTTTCAGTCTCAGTTAGGCCGTGCTAAATTTACAATTGTGGATTCTACAACTGGAAGTGGTAAGGGAGTGCGATTTAAAGATGTAGCTGGATTGAAGGAAGCTAAACAAGAAGTGATGGAATTCGTTGATTATTTAAAGAACCCGGAACGATATAAGGTTTTTTTCCCTTTTATCAATGCCCTGTGATTGCAAATGTGACAAATAATGAATTAAAACTACATTCAGAATTTAGGAGCTCGTGTGCCCAAAGGAGCCTTATTGCTCGGCCCACCAGGCTGCGGGAAAACATTGTTAGCAAAAGCCGTCGCTAACGAGGCTAAAGTTCCTTTTTTGGCTATGGCTGGACCAGAGTTTGTGGAAATGATTGGAGGTAAAAAATCATTAACCTTTGCTTGCATCTTTTATTACAGTATTTCTGTTATCACATTGTAGGTTTGGGAGCTGCCAGAGTGAGAGATTTATTTAAGGAGGGAAGAAAGCGTGCACCGTGTATAATTTATATCGATGAAATTGATGCAATTGGAAGAAAAAGAAGTTCAGGGTGAGTTGAAGAATACTTCTATAATTCTTCATCTAAAAACTAAGTTTTGTAGAAATTTTGATGGCGTTACGGGTGAGGAAGAACAAACCTTGAATCAATTATTAGTGGAAATGGACGGTAAGCTTAACTAATTAATTTAGATTACGTAACATTATTACCTACAATCCAACTTTTACGCACTTAGGAATGGCTACAAAACAAGGTGTTATCGTTTTAGCTTCAACTAATCGAGCTGAAGTGTTGGATAAGGTTTGAAGCTTGCAGTCGATTTATAGTACAAATCCTGACAATTATTTTAACATTTTCCTCACTTAGGCTTTATTGCGACCAGGGCGTTTCGATCGCCATATATTAATAGATATGCCAAATATTTTGGAAAGAAGAGAAATTTTAGAGCAGCATTTGAAGCCAATAACACTAAAACTACTTCCAGATGCCTACTCAAGTCGCCTTGCTCAATTGACTCCCGGATTCAGTGGTATAGTAATTAAACAGTATCTTTATTCATCCATCGTTATTTTTATAAAAAAATTTCGTCCAGGTGCTGATTTAGCTAATTTGTGCAACGAAGCTGCTCTACATGCTGCAAGGAATAAGGAAACGTGTGTCGATCTCCATAATTTAGAATACGCAGTTGAAAGAGTAATCGGAGGTGATTATAATAGACTGATAAATAATTTGAAACTCTTACTTCATTTGCTAAATTCACAATGCAGGTGCTGAGAAAAGGACTCATGTTTTGTCACCTCATGAAAGAAAAATTTTAGCTTATCACGAATCAGGTCATGCTCTCGTTGGATGGCTATTAGAACACACAGACGCCTTGCTTAAAGTAACTACCGCTTGCACATACGGTAATCATATTCGAGTTAATCAATTAATATATTCTCTTCACACAGATTTCCATTGTCCCAAGAACTACTAGTATGTTTGGATTTGCACAGTACCTACCCAAAGAGCAGAAACTATTCAGTCAAGAAGAAGTAAATTTGAATATCGTTACACTTAATTCCATTAATTAAATTTTCCCGTTTACAGTTATTTGAGAGAATGTGCATGGCTCTGGGCGGTCGTGTTGCTGAATCATTAACATTTAATCATGTCAGTTCCGGTACGTACTGCTAAAGTTAAATTTTAATTTCAGCGTAATTTATTACATTTTTTAGGTGCTGAAGATGACTTAAAAAAAGTAACTAAATTGGCCTATAATCAAGTTAAAATATTCGGGATGAACGATGTTGTGGGTTTGGTGTCTTTTCCTGATGAAGGGGATAGAGGATTTGGGAAGAAACCTTTTAGTAAAAAACTCGCTGCAACGATTGATGAGGTATAATTATAACTACTTCTTGAAAAAAAATAAGGATGAACAGAAGTAAATGGTATTAACAAATTGTGTTCATTTATTTAGGAAGCAAGACGTTTAGTTGCTAAAGCATATAAGAGAACTGAAGCACTATTAATGAAAAACACAAAAACATTGAATTTGGTCAGTTTTAATTTTTTTAAACTTTTGCGATGTTTCGGTTAATCATCTAATTATTTTCCGTAGTTGGCAGAAACCTTATTGGTGAAAGAGATTTTAAATTACAGCGACGTTGTGGAATTGATCGGACCACCGCCATACGGAGAAAAAAAATTAATTAGCAATTTGGATTTAGATGTTTTAAATGAACTGGCAAAAGATAGTGCTGACACGCCACACAGCAAAGAACAAAATACAAATTTAGTTTAAAATTTTTTGTACAAAATACCTAGACTGTTTTACTATCTTGTGAATTAAAAAGAAAAATTATTTAAAAATCGTTGTATAGTGTAGTGAGAAAAAATTACTATATTAAAGAGAAAAATATTATTTTGACAACAACTCAGAAATGTAAAATATTACGGAATATTGTCGCTGCATATTTAAAAAAAATAAAGATAGGGGAGTTCTCGCATCACCGTGACTCGCTCGAAAACAGCAGCAGCGTTATACTCATCAAAGGTCAAGTACTCACCTAGCGGTGACTGGACGTTCTTCGCACTTTCTCCAATCCAATGGCTACCGCGAAGCTCAGTTTCATTTCTTCTAATACCAAAGTTGTATTCCTTAAGTATCGTTATTTAAAGTTTTTAAATAATGCACGATCTGTTTCTACCGACAATCAAATTAATCAGCATCAATCTAATGTACTGCGCCCTAAGAAAGATAAATCGAAAAGAGATCAAGTAAAGTATGAATATCTAAACGAGAAAACAAAATTTTGCATACAACCTTTTTTTCCGCAATTGTGAATATTTCAGCCGCAAATATTTGTAGACTGGAAGAAAGTGTCTGTTTACGGTGGCCGCGGTGGCGATGGTGCGTGTAATTTTCTAAAATTATGGTGCAATCCTCAAGCGGGACCTAGTGGTGGTGATGGCGGCAACGGAGGCCACGTTATTTTCCGTGCTTCGTCGAATGTAAGTTCGTTGTCCAAACTGTCCAGTACGTACCAGGCTGCTGACGGCGAAAAAGGATCCCGGAAAGATTGTAATGGAAAATGTGCAGAAGACACCATTATCGAGGTTTGACGCATAGATCCAAGATTTAACTCAATCGAAATTTAAATTTTTTTATTTGTTTAGGTTCCAGTCGGCACCACTTTTAAAAATTTGAGTGGTAAAGTGATAACGGACCTAACTGAGGAGGGCTCGAATTTTGTTGCTGCTAGAGGAGGTGCTGGAGGTAAAGGAAATCATTTTTTCTTGTCCAATGATCTTCGGAAGCCTGAAGTGAGCGAACTTGGAGCTGAGGGAAATGCAGTAGAATACTACGTTCAGCTAAATACCATCGCTCACGTTGGTTTGGTAAATATTATTATACATTGAAAATACAAAGAAAATTATATCTTCTACAATCGTTGATTGTATTTTTAAAATGTAGATTGGTTTTCCAAACGCTGGCAAATCAACGCTGCTGAGGGCTATTTCTAGAGCAAAACCGAAAGTGGCATCTTACCCATTCACGACACTTAAACCACACATTGGAGTCGTGCATTTCGACGATCATTTTCAACTTTTAGGTGACTCTTAACATAAGATTTTAAAAAAAATTTCTAAGACATTTTTTTTTTCGTGTTAAACAGTTGCCGACATTCCAGGACTCATTCCTGGAGCTCACAAAGATAAAGGATTAGGTTTTACGTTTCTTCGGCATATAGAACGTTGCGTTTGCTTGGTGTATATCGTTGACCTCTCGTTACCTGAGCCCTGGTCACAGCTGGATGTGTTAAAGTTTGAACTTGACCAATATAAAGCTGGATTATCTCAACGACCCCACGCAGTTGTGGGAAATAAAATTGACTTAGCAGAATCTCAAGAAAATTTTAACCAATTTATGAAACGATGTTCGATTCCGATTTATCCGATATCTGCTAAACAAGGAGACAATGTGAGAAAATTAATTACTCATTTACGTGATATTTACGACTCTCAGACAGAATGTTTAAAAACAAAAACATAAAATTTTTTCTAATAAATTGATGAGACAGTTGAATTTTTGGTAGTGGTTTGATTTTTCTTAATCTCGCAGTCTATTAACGATCCCTGAACGATAATTAGAATTTTTTTTCGTACATGCAGTCATATTTGCATTCCACCTGCGTCTTTTTTGCCAATAATATAGATGCTTTTGTACAATGAATATAACTGTATGCAGTACAATCAATTTAGTGCTATAAACACGTTACGTTTTGGCACAGTTCTTTTGGCGTGTCTTCTATTTTGACATCATCTGTAAGCGGCAAGTAATGAACTGGAACCACTTTTGTTGAGTCAACGGTTAAAGGTCCTCCGTTTCCGGAAATCATTGGAGTATTTTCATGGGCGTTTGTCATTTCATTATTTTCCGTTGGTCCGGATCGTCTTCGCGCATTATTTACTAATTTGTTACTGACGCTCGTAGAAAACTTCCGCGATCTTTCAGGAAGCTGAAATTCGAGCGAACCTGTGCCTTCCATTTCCACACTTGCCAAGGGCATGTCCAAACACGGAGTCACTAATCGAGGATTGTTGGCTAGATGTTCGACTATTTCGCTCGCTGTTGGTCTGTCACGTGTATCTCGACTCCAACAAGACAACAATAACCATTCCCTAAAAATAAAATACAATTAAGAACATACCAGATTAGTGCGACTTTTTACTCAACAGTTGATGTTTGCATCCGCTTGGGACTCTTAGACGGTTTCCATTTTTAACGAAATCTAAAACTTGATTGTTCGAAAGTCCTTGAAAAGGAAAACTTCCAAAGGTGATCACTTCGTACAATAAAACACCGTAACTCCAAACATCTGACATTGGGGTAAAAATTCCATCTGCCAAGCTTTCCGGGGCCATCCACCTAACTGGCAGCATGCCTAAAAAAATGCAGCAAAGTCGTGTAATTTACTGGATTTAATTACCGATATATTTATGCTTACCTTTTTTATTAAATCTGTAATAATCTGAATCGTACATTGGTCTAGTCATCCCGAAATCACCGATTTTCACAATTCTACTCGAATTAACCAAACAATTTCGGCAGGCTAAATCGCTGAAATAAAATAAAATTTTTGTAAATACAAATCCATGTAATAAATAAAAGATATTCCGAATTACACTTACCGGTGAACATATTTCAAATCAGCGAGGTAACTGAGGCCTCTAGCCACGTCCAAAGCCATAGCACTAAGTCGTTTATTTGAAACCTCATCTGATTCTTCATTAAGTTTTTCATTGACCATTGATCTTCTAGCGAGAAGATATGTCTTAAGATCACCTAATAATCACGAGTGAACGTCAATGAACCAAAGCACGATCA
This sequence comes from Stigmatogaster subterranea, assembly GCA_034696085.1. Classification (NCBI taxonomy): domain Eukaryota; kingdom Metazoa; phylum Arthropoda; class Chilopoda; order Geophilomorpha; family Himantariidae; genus Stigmatogaster; species Stigmatogaster subterranea. The sequence goes on from JAQIWS010000023.1 coordinate 84,574, forward strand.
CAAACAAATTAAGCGAATTCACCATAAAGCATGAACTCCATCACAGTGTAAACGCCTTCTCCCCTAGTACAAACGCCAAGAAGTTGAACTATATTTTTGTGGTCAAACCGCTTCATCATTTCAGCTTCACTCAAGAAGTCCAACTTCAAAGACAAATAAGACCTAGATGGCAACGTCTTCGTGCGAACTTCATATATTTTGTCACCTTTTCTTCAACGGTTGATCCAGCTTTCAATGTTTTCACTGCCACTGGTACCCAACCTTTTTCGTCGAAGAAAGCTTCTCCTCCATACACCGTTCCAAACGCGCCTTCGCCCAACTTGCGATTGAGAACAACGCGATCTCTCGGAATTTCCCACTCGTCCAACGTCAACATAGTAGTCGAAGACGTCAAACCAAGTTCCCGCATTCGAGCTTCTGTTAATTTTACTTTTTTTTCATACCTGAAATAAGTGCCTCGTTTGTATCTACTCACAAAACTCCATCAAAAAACAAAGATATTAATATTTGTACCTTCTTTTAAAAAATATAAAGCAGAAAATCATAATAAGAGCGAAAAGACCAAATCCGAAAATATTTGCAACTACAATGGCAACTTCGCATTCAACGCCCAACAGCTGTCGCAATGATTCCAGCGCGCAAGATTCGGGAGCTGATAAATAAAGATACATAATACATCTCTATATAAATGAGCAAAAAATATCGATTCTTACTTTCACTGCCATCTCCAGCGATCGTTCCATCAGGAGTAAGCCAAACAAACGAAGACTCGTTCAGTTCCAGACGACCTTCGTCTAAGTCAACGGGAATATATTGACCCACCAATTGCGTATGATTGGCCACCCACTGGAGAACGTTTATCACCGACAAACGAGTTGGACCCATGAAACGGATATGTCCTGATACACCATGGAAGTTCGTTCTATTCAGAATATCTACATATTTTCTATATAAATAATCAATCAAATCAAATTCATTTAAAATTTATTCTCAGTAATAAAAAATATTATTATTAAATATTTTAAATTAACGCACTTTGTTGTCTTTTCTGAGTGCAAAGTGGCAATGTAGGAATGATTCTGTTTAAGCAGTTCGTCCAAAGCATACGCGTACACCCATACTGCGTCGTAGGCATATCCAGCGTAATCACTAATCTCATCTTCCTATTAAAACAAAATTAAACGTTTTATTAAAATTCTCACGTGAATTCAATAACAATGTTAAAGTGATTAGTTATTTCCATTTTTATAATTATTTTTACGGTATAACGTTAGCCAAACTCGTATTGCTGAATCGTGAAGGACACAACATGCAACAATTTTTTTTGTTTAGTCACCATGCTACCCAGCAAACTCGAACACGGTTGAATAACAAACATACAAAATAAACACAACACATCATAATGTAACCAAGCAACACTGCAAAAACACGAACCAAAACCTAGAACGTCCAAGTGAAGCCAGACTATATGACTAGTGTAAAAAATATATTATAAAACTTGAATAACATAAAATTCCTACCATTGAATGAATAAAAAAATTGCTCTCTTAGCTACTTTAAATCCTAAGTAATAATTATCTATACTTTTTTACACATTGGAAATATACACGTCACAATAAAAGCGGACAAAAGCCAACCCTGCTAAAGTGCAGTGCGCGAGCAAAGGATTTTTTTGTGGCTATGAGATTAGTTCGTGTTGTGCTTTTTGGCGCTCAACTGTAATCAACTTACTGCATGTCGTTTCTCACGGACCCCTGGCTGATGATCTCCCAAATTCCCCATGACTTCCAACTACAGGCAGTAACAAAAGTGGAATACCAAAAAAAAAATAAACTCAAAAAGAGACTACTTCAGATCCATATAGAAGAGTATTGTCTTCTAAAACTTAACTACTTTGCAGAGATTAAGAATGTACATTACGCCGCGGAATTTGTTTTAAAAAATTAATTAAAGTACAAGGTATCAATTTGAAATATATGTAATATTAAAAAATTAAAAAAAAAAAAATTTGAACTGTGTAACTCCCGTGCAACAGGGAAAGCAAACACAGCCAAGCTTACTTAGTTAACGTGCTGCGATTTCAGAAGAATTACAAACGAGAGATAAAATAAAATAACAATAAATGAAAGGGAAAAAAATTATAACATTAATTCATGCAGTTCCAAAAAAATCTTAAATGGTAATAAATTCGTAATTCGAAATAAACATCCACGGTTTGGTCGCTCAAGGTTATTCCGAATGAATTAAAGTCAATGAAAAATGAATTAAAATATGTACACAATTCCTAATTTTTTAAAATTTGCTGTAAAATATCCACAAACTTACATGTATTTCATTTTCAACTCGTTTTTTATATAGTTTCCTCCATTCTCCGACTGTCAAACCCTCTTGCATCACATCGTTGTCTTTACCGTAGTAAGAGTAAACCAAACTTAAATGACCATTAATGGCTTGAATCATTTCCGACGTTGAACAAGGAACTGGTTTTGATCTGGATAACTGTTCAGATTGGTTGTTGTAGTAATCGGTATCATACCAATTCTTAGAGAACCACATGGGAAGAAACCACACATAGCCACTGCGTGCGGTCATTTTCTTTAAAAAAAATACAAATTAAAAATTTAGATACAGAATTAAACTTTAATTATAGAAAAAAAATTTAGGAATCAGCTCAATTCCGCCCCAATACCCGGATAATCCGCTGCATAATAGGATTAATAACGTGACAATCCTATATTTTGGCTAATCCGTTAAAACGGATTAACCAAATATTGTGGCGAAATTGAGCTAATTCCGAATAGATTGATAATCTAAATTTATCCATAGCACCTGTTTATATGCTTCACACATGACAGCTCTCGCAGCGTAATCGTAGAAATCACCAATAATAATCCTCGCTTTCTTTTTCCTAAGATCCTCCAGAGATTGCGACATGTTCATAAAAAGTCGTTCCCGCGGGAATTTGCGGTTGGCAATAAAATTAATTCCATTAGCTTGCAAAAAGTCCTGCGTCATTGATAAATATTCCGGGTATTTTTGACCATCTTCGGTTAAAGCTGCTACACGTTTCCAACCAAGGCGAAGAAAAAGTTGTAAGTAAACGTGTCTACAAATAATAAGTGAAATTTTACGTTCGTTAAAAAGAAAAAAGAATTATTTTAAATTACTTGAATAAACGATTCGAAGGAATTGTTCTGAAAAACAATGGAAATTCGTCGTTATCTTGAAAGGGAATGGCACCTTCCGCACTGTAGCTGATAATGACACTATTGAAATGCTTTGCAACACCAGCGATGGGTTCCACTGTATCCGAACACGCAGGGCCTAATATTCCAGCAATTCGACTGTATTCGGGAATAGTTACGTATTTAATATACGCCTTCATCACGTGATCTGACGAACATCTTCCGTCTTCACGCAGCATCTCCAGACGATAATCTTTCAAAACCGAATTATTCCGATTGACAGACTCGATGGCCATACTGGCAGCTAAGCACACAAAATTACTACCAAGCGCTAATTTTTTGTTAAACAACAAAACCGAACAAACCTGGAATTATTCCTTTGGAACTGTAATTAATTCCTGACATTGGAAAAATACCGCCGATGTAAATCGTTGTCTTGCTTGACAGAGCAGTAGGAATCCACTTGCCCCAAATAGTCTCGTTTGATTTCACCCACTCGCACGCCACCTCAGACACTGTCTTATCTCGATCTCTGAAAGTAGCAAAATCTTACCCAAACAGCAACAATTTACGTTGGACCGCGAATTGGTACCTGCTACTCATGTAATTATTTAAAAGTGCAGTATATTGACTGTGTGAAAAGAGCATGGCACGAACGACATGCATCGCTTCTGGAGTTGCAGTCTTCAATTCGGACCAAGCAACCTTTTCTAATTGGTTAATCTCAAATTCGCAATTTGCAGGAAACGGAAAACCAATAGGTAAATCTTCGCACATAGGGAACGCTATATGAGTATAATTGTCACTAGCTGTGATCGGACTAGGTTTCCAATTGAAGAAGAGTACGGGTTTCCCCTGGGTAAACTTCTTCACCACAAAATCGGCTAAGTTTGGACCGATCCACGCAACCTCAACAAGGAGTTTGAGATTGTCAATTTGATCACGAATCATTTCGAGAGTAATATCTACGAAATAATTCTTGTAAAAAAATTTAACATTTTTTTTCAGCAGTGTGTTTAAATTACATACCAGCATAATTGGAAAGTAGAGTAGCGCAGGTAACATTAGAATCTCGACAAATTTTTGGCGTAAAAATGCCGTCTTCGCAACTCTTGTCTTGACAAAAATATTCTGTATTTGATTTAATTGTCAACAATCTTATGGTATCCATTTCGTCTTTCAGACTAAACTTTTTAGCAATTGCTTCATCTTGTAGAGCTCGCCAATGATCCACAACGTCACACTTTTCCCAGCTGTTGCTCGTCATATATTTAGGTATATACCAGCCAAACCTGGGTAAAAAAGATAAAATACACATTTGATTTTGATTTTGGTTATGAAATATTTCAAAATCACTTCAAAAAACATTATTCGTAACGTCAGCCAAGTGAAGCAGTGAAATTACACAAATAAATTGCAACATCATCGACGTGTAATATTACACAAAATGTCAAAGTCACGCTATACGTTTAAAAAATCGATATTTTATTTTAAGGGGGGAGGGGAGGTGGAGGGGGAAAAACTCACGTTTTCTAAATTGCCAATTAGTGAAATTTATTACTCAAGAAAATTTATTAACTACACATTACCTTCCTATAGGACCGAGTGGACCACAATCCTCGATTATACTCGACGTTAACCATTCTTCCATATTAAATCCTGGTCCCGTCCATACTTCTAAATTGATCATCGTTTCGGGTAATAAATTATCCTTGTCTAAAATATGCTGATGTTTGCAACCACTGCTAAAAAATTAATGAAATGTATCAATTAAATAATTGATAATACTGAGCAACAAATTGGAAATTTTTTTTGCTTTAGAAATATCATAAACCAACCTGCGATTTTGGCAACCAGAGATTCGGTTTAAAACGACTGTGGTATTCATAAAATCTTCTTTTCTCACAAGTGTGACATTGGCGTAACCAACCACTTCTTCCAAAAGAATTTTCAAAACGTGCGACGCGAGCTGGTGCGAAATTCGCCCACTTATTTCAATTCGAATGTCTAACGTTTGCTCGCCGAAATAAAAATAACGTTTTGGTCTCACATCTGCAATTAACAGAATACGTTACTAAATAAATAAATATCAGAATCAAGAATAAATTACTTTGTATCTATATTTATTTATATATAGATCTTTTAAACCATTTTTCTGTTTTCACCACGCTGATTTTCTAAGTTTAGTTTTAATCATCTAGATTTGGGCAAGTAAACACAACAAAAACACCACAACCACGAATAACTCGGGGCTACCTTGCCAAGTTTAAGAGTCGGCGCCCAAAAGACACTTCTTTTTCTCACGACCCTACTTAAACGACAACTGATATAAACCCCCCACCTATTTACTTTTTTAATATGAGGGGGAAAAAAGAAAAGTACGTGACCTAAAAACTGCTTCAACGCACACGAGTTTTTTTTTAACGAAATTTATTGTTTATTTAAAGAAAAGAAACAAAAATAAAAAGTTGAGAAAAAGACTAAAAAAAAAGTAGTGTCTGGTTATAATATAATGTAGATATCGCGGTAATCAGGAGATATAATCTCCTGCCATCTTTCAACGAATCGGAGAATTAAGATAACGTAATTGATATTTTTTTTTACCTGGTCTTTTTTCCAGGCATTTTGCACTGGCAGGAAAGACGAACCACGAGATCAGCATCAGCAGCAGCAGTGGCGCCCAACTGACATTCTCCCTCGGATTCATGTGAAGTGTATTGGGAATAGGCCGACATGTACCTTTCGAAATATAAAAGTCCATTTTAAAACAACTTGCAAAATAATTTACTTTTTTTATTTCTTACTATTGGATTTAAGAAACTAGATTAGAAAACTTAGAAAACCAAGAAATTGTCAATATCATTCCAAGAAAAATTTAATTAAACCTTCGCAACGAATAAAACTCCAGGAATTCAATTAAACATCTATCTAGTTCGACGTTCAATATATATATACATATATATATACACTGTAGTTATTTTTCAATCTGACGTGCCAAACGTTCCAACAAAAAATTCTTTGATGTATCGCTTAATAACAACACCATAAATCAAGATTCTAACTTACCTTTCCCTTCCGTGTATCCATAGGACAAACGTGCGATTTCCACTGACCTAAACAGACAGATATTACCACAGTCTCAACCGAACCATGTCTGGAATCTGTTTTTAAAAAAAATTAAAAGTGTATAAAAAAAATTAAATGCCGCGCTTATTGAAAAACTTCACGTTCACTCGTGTAACACTTAATTCGTGGGAAAAAATTAAAAAAAAAAAAATTTAGTAATAAGGGCAGCTGGAGCTACGTCACTATAATTTTTGATGTTACTGTAAATGGCAAGTGGAGTTTGTAGTTTATTTGACAAAAGACGTGGTCAGAATTGGCTTCGAAACGATAACAACTCCTTTTTTTCCTCAAATTTTTTGTATGTTTTTTCTACTTTTAATTTTTGGAAGAAACCCAACTGGAATCAAAGAAATATTGTAAGCGACCAATCAACACTTGCATCCGTTAGGTTTTTCGCAAGGACAAAGGTCAAGGCCACATGGACTCAAACATTAACGTGTTATTTTTTTTGTGTTTACTTAATCTTATTTCCATTTTACTCATTTCCTCCTGGATCCACACTAACCGTACGCTTATTTACATTTTGTGTTTGAAGTGTGAAGGAGAGCACGACAATAAAAACAAAAAAACCGATAGCAAGAAAGAGAGAGAGAGAGAGAGAGAGGGAAAAAGACATTGTGAAATTGGCGAAACAAGTAAACAGGCATCACACACTTGATTAACTCGAAGCATGGGTGAATGTGAGCCAGGAAATTCCCGCGGAGACGCAGCTGTCAATTAAGCATTTCCCACTCGAGTTGCAAAGTGCGGTCGAGTCGAATCAAAGTATCGTAATATACGACGTGGGGATATCTATACTGCTCATCAAATATTACCACTGCCAATTTATCCTCACCAACTTATCCCTGGGATGTTTGCGCAAATATACACACGCGAATATTCTGGGATCTTGCCAAACAACTAAACAGAACGCTCGTCCATCACATAGGAAGAAAAAATAAAAATAAATAATAAAATTTAAAAAAAAATAGTAGAGCAACTGGTTTGTTCATAAAAATTGTTTTATCCGTTTACGAGATGACAAAACACTGGATATAACTGCAACTAGCTCGACCACTCTGTCGATGTATCGACTTAAAGTTTATTTTTAAGCCGATCGTCAAAGGCTTGCGCACGGACGCCAATGATAAATAAGATAAAGTAAAAGCCTGTAGGATTTACTATGACATTGAACACTGATGTAAGTTTTGAAAGAAAAGGTGTTTACGATTATTTTATTTTACTTTTTTACGATTTTTGTAGTTAAGTAAAATAAAATGATACAAAAATTTTAAGTTAAATGTGAAAATTTTAAGCGAGATCACAAATTGACCTGATCAGTGACTGTGGATAAAGTTCACTTTCTTAGGATTTAATTTCAAAGATAAAAATTCTTCCTCATATTTAAAAAAGTTTAATGAAAAAAAATTTTTTTTTAAAAAGGAAAAGGAAGAACGTGTATATAATCACGGCGTTATAAAAATTAATTTAATTCTTTCCAATTAGTTACGTTTTAAGTGCCCTCATCACGCTTAATTTAATACGCATTTAAAAAAGATATTTAAAAAAAAGTATACATGTGTTTACTTACTGTTGATGAATAATTGAAAAATTTTTCCCAAAGTGTTTTTGGTAGTCGATACATTCAATGCGCAAAGAAGCGTGTGCACTGGTGTAGGTCTCTTCAACTCAATCTTTCTCCCTCTCACTCTGCTGTTCGTTGCGTTACATCCAATCGAGGAGATGCGACGAAACCACGAGAGCATGGTAGACAACGGCATCTCTTGATAAAGTGAGTAACTAATATTTAACTCACACAAAATAAAATGTTACCGGTATATCAGTGATGATTTTTAATCAATACACTTTTACAAACATAGATGAATTTGATTTTAGAGAATTTCGCGTAATTCTAAAGCTAACAATAAATGATTAAAAATCTTTTTAGTTTGGTGAAAGTTTAAAACCTGAAAAGTATTAATCAGAGAATTAGTTGTAGGAACGTAATCATTTATAATTAAACGAAATTACCTGAATTGAGTTAGGAGTAGTCGCGACGAGTAAAGAATTAGATATACGAGTCAGACAGCACTTCTGAAATGATGTTGATGGAAAAATTAAAAAAGCAATTGGCGGGATTGAAAAATAACCAATTAAATTTCATACGGTTAAATGAATTTTGAAGATTTGATGGAAATGTGACGCTATTTTATCCATAAATCCATCAACGCGCTCGTCGTGGGATCCCAGCAGCCTAAAATTTATGATTTGCGAATGAAACGAAATTGATTCCGTTCAAAAACAAAACATGCAATTTAGTAATATAAAATATTCCTTCCAAAATTAATAATTAAATTTCGTTAATTAATTCTCACTGATTTTGCAATTGGTGACAGTGTTCAGCATTGACAGAATAGTCAATGTAGTTCAGTGACGGCACGCGAGACGAAATTTTGAAACTAAATGTCACCGTATCCATTACTGCGTCACAGTCTGAACGTAAAAAACTCATCCACAAGAGCTCTTTGAGCGAAAATTTAAGCGGCTTAACCAAACTATCAAAATGAACCTAAAAATAAAATAAGCTCATAATATATGTAAATAATTTTACGGCTTTAAATTTTTAAATTCTTAATCTTACGCGGAGAAAGGAGAGAAATTTTTGAGTTAAATTTAATGACCCATGGCAGGCTATAAAATGCAGATAAGTAAATTTCTTTTCACGTTGTTCTTTAGCTAAATATAAAAAGCAATCCAAACACTCCTCGCTGTCATCTGAAAAAATTACGTTATTAAAAAAAATTAAATATTAATAATTCAAGATTAATGCAATAACAAAATATTTACTTTGTATTTCAATTTCAACTAAATTTTTGTCATCTGTAATAAAAACATTATTTTTAAACTGCGATAATGCGGACTCGAAATAAAAATCAAACTCACCACTAGCATATTGAAATCCGACAGTAAATTGATAAATCACTTGTTGTCCCGAAGTATTACATGCCTATTTAAAAATATATAACTCACAGTTACTACTGTATTACATTTGCGTGAATAAACTATACAAAATTGTATTAACTTGGTCTAAAAAGCGATGACAACAGTCGGAATGTTGCTTCAGCGAAGAAGCGTTAAAATTATAAAATGGCGAACAAGTGAATAATTCCCACTTAAAATCTGATGTACGAAACAACACTTATTTTACACGTACAAGGTATTTTTATATTAGGCTAACACATTACCAAAATCCATGAAGTGCCACTCGGTTGTTTCGCCTCTATTTCGCGCCTTCAAGTTCACAACAATTCATGTCAGGTTTTAGTTGAACCACGAAGTTTATCTAAAACCAGAAATTGCTTTTCGTTTCCTCGAGGCGTGTCTGTTAGTTGAAACCTTGGAATGTTTCGGTGCGCGCGTATGTATTAAAAAAATATAAAAAAAACAAAAGTAAGAATGAAAACAATTTTAAAAGTATGTCAAAAATTTATATCCATTTAAACCAAAGCTATCGGTACTTTCCTGACTAAATAAGGTCATTTTTTTCTGTCAAATGCGTAAAAACGTGCTGTAATTAAATATTAATTAAAATAAAAAATAAAAAATAAAAAATTTGCTGTAAATGCAAATAGAAACAAAATTGATATTAATTATTTAAAGCCGAAAAATTATAAATCAATGCAAAATTCACTCGAGTTTGGAAAACTTTTATTTATATTTTATATGGCAGAGGGCCATAGTATCAGATGGAATCAGATTAAACTACGTTTTTCCAAACATTCAAAACTAGTTTGATGAATCACGCGATTTGAATATTGCTATGGTCGGCACCGTTAAATTACTTGACCAGTCTCGGGGCGCAGCGCGCATGATGTCACTTCTCACGCGAAGAAAGTGAAGCAATTTTAGTGGAAGTGACGTCAGTGCCAACTATCATCGCCAAGATAGAAGGATGAAGATGAGTTGTCTCGTGTTCTTGAGTTTTCTGTTGGTTACCGTAAAAGTAAGTTTATTTTGCGAAATCACTAATACAATCTAGTTAAACACTTTCTGATCAATCTATAACGAATTCCCATCATAAAAACATCAAATAAATGAACATTTAAAGAAATCAAAATTTTGGTGACGTGAAACTTTTTGGGGAAATTTTTTCTTTTGCTACCATTTCGTTGTTGTTTTAGGGCAGCTCAGTTCTAGTCACGGACAAAATTTATTTCGATATACAAATTGGTGATGATGCAGATGCAGGTCGTATTACAATTGCGTTATTTGGCGACGTAGCGCCAAAAACTGTCAAAAACTTTGTCACTCTTGCAACTACGGGGCATGAAGGCCATGATTACAAAGGCAGTCAATTTCATCGAATCATAAAGGGGTTCATGATCCAAGGTCTCAAGGTTCATGGAAAATTTATTCGCCAAGTATTAAAAAAAATTTTTTTTTTCAGGCGGCGACATTACTGCCAGAGATGGCAGCGGATCTTTTAGTATATACGGAATAAAATTCGACGATGAAAATTTTAAAATTAAACATTCAACAGCCGGGTTACTCAGTATGGCTAACGCAGGTGACGTAATTTTATTTATTTTGTGTGGATTTTAAATAGTAACATTTTGTGTTTTTTTGTTTTAAAGGGAAGGATACTAATGGATCACAATTTTTCATCACCACGGTTCCTACGAGTTGGTTGGATGGAAAACACACAGTGTTTGGAAAAGTTGTTGATGGAATTGAATTAGTTCATAAAATTGAAAATTTAGAAACTGATTCTGAAGATCATCCGGCTAAAACTGTCACGATTAAAGAATGTGGGAGTCTACCGCTCGGGCTTTTATCCGAGTACGCTGAAGTTGAGCTGGAAGTTTAAATACCAAACTACATGACCAAACATTTTTTTGTAATTTTATACTCTGAAGTGTTTTTTTTTTATAGTTACTAGTTTATAGTTGAGTTATTTTAAAAGTTTGAGGCATTTCTTAACTCTTGTTAACAGATTGAAGTTTGTGCTGTTATACTAAGCGTCGATTTTACCGAGTTTGAAATGTCAATGATAAAAACAACCAAAAAAAATCAAATTCGTTAAATTTTATTTTTCCTTAACAAATCCTGAAGTGGTGAAACTAACAAAACAAAACTCTTAAAAATATTTTCATGTTTTCTCAAATGAAAACAATTTAAATTGAAACGACTGAAAACATTTCAGTCGATATATGAGCGAGCGACTTTAAATAAAAATTCAATTTAGATAACTACATCTATAATTTAGGTATGGATCCTAACGGAGATTGAAAACCGTCCATGTTTTGAATAACGCGAGTGAGATCATCCATAGATTTTTTCGTGGTGTTAGTTAAATCGTCCATAGATTTCATAGCGCTCGCCGTCAATTCGTCCATGCTCTTTACCGCACTATTCGTGAGTTCTTGCACTTCAGCATTTAATTTCGTTATGACCCATTCCATAGCTTGGCGACCCTAATTTCGTTGGTTTCGTTTATATTTCATTTTTAATTTCTTATTGCGTTCTTACCTTGCTGGCGTTAACTGAAATTGTGCTGGTCACTACATCTTCCAAATAACTTTTGAGTGGAATTCCTTTAACTGTCACGACAGCTTCTTGCTTCAAGAGAGTACTGAAACGGTTTATTCCTAATTAAAAATTGCAAATTCTCTAACGACGAACATTCCTACCAGTCACTTTCGGTTGGGTGAGGTTCATAAGTTAATTTTTCATCCACGGAAAGGTATTTACACAAAGACAACTGTAAAATAATTACAAAATTGTTATTACGCAATTCTTTCATACTTCAATTATTAAGGGTTTACATTTCGTGATGCGAGAGTCATAATTTTGTTCTGGGGATCCACTTCAGATAACTCGCTAACGTAACATGTTCGGTCACCGCCTGCCAACTATTAGAAGACAAAAAGAGTACTCAAGACAAAGATATTTAAAAACAAACAACTTGTTTATCCTAACTTACATTATTCACCCAATTTGGCAAACCCCACTTAGTGCAGATTAGTCGATGAGTCGTCAAAACTCCGTTGTTAACTTTTCTATCGACGACATCAATACCAACTACTGCTGGGTTCATTGGATTTGGATATTTACGCCATGCTGCTTGGGTTACAGTTTCCCACGGATGGCTGAGTAATAAAGAACAAAAATTTAGTAATCGGTCTGAAAACTAAAGCTAAAAACAAAAAATTCTGTTCTAAATTTATAGCCAGCTTCGACCCGGCATTTATACGTCATTGGCATAACACGTGACACTAATTGGCACATCATCAACAAATATATGGTTTACCAATCTATCACCTCACATTTTACGAAGTTAGGTTCAGAAATAAAAAGGAGAAGACTACAAAAATAAATCTTGTGACATTATACCCCAAAGGTACGACGTTGATTATGACCTTACGTAATACAGTTTAGTCTTTTACCTGCAGTATACTTTACATTAACCTACGTTGTGATCTTTATAGTATTTAGACTTCGTCTAAATTATAACAGAAACGGGGTGTAGGATTTAGAACTAAATGAATTCTAGCACTATATCACTTCCAACACTATCAAAAATAAGTCTAATAATTTTTCCTCTAGAAATTATTAAATATCAAAATTATTTTTAAGTAATTACTTGAAAATGTGTTCGGATGTCCAGATTTTCATTCCTAAAAATTAGTTTGTTAGTTGAGC
>JAQIWS010000024.1:0-97498 GCA_034696085.1 Stigmatogaster subterranea
AATGGCTTTTTCGTGAACATGCCATCCAAACATAAAAGTTCCAAATGCGCAAAGCACGAGACATCGAACAAACTCCACCGGCATGTTCGAATTGTACCATATCCTTTTAAGAGCAGGCTAAACAATCGTGTATAATATTTGAAAATTTTTTTGTCAGTGCAGTATCAAAAATTTCGGTAGTAAGTTAGAAAAGTCTCATACCGCGATCGCTATCAGACTGACAATTAAAGTGAAGAAAGGAGAAATATTCGGAAGAAAAGTATGTTCGTATTCTTGCACGAGACCACCAGTCATTGAACTCGCATTTTTAACATCGCTTCCTAAGCCCACGTGATATGCAGCTTTGTCCACAACGTTGTACAACGCCCAGAAATTTGGTGCCCAGTATGCGTGAGTAAGACCACGTTTAAAAGGAAACAAACGACTCAAAACCTGGTCCATTTGGCCCTAAAAATGAACCTTTATCTGTATTATCTGTTCTAATTCAGAATTACAGACTAGAAATAAAGTATTACCAAGAGAATAAACGGTCCGAAAGAAACAAGAAATACAGATCCAACCACGACAGATAATTTGATGAAATTTGTAAAGGAGAATCCTTTCCATAAAACTCCACCATCTAAAAGAAGACACAAAATTAGAATAATTTTTAAAGATGACAGACAATTTACTACTGTACTAAAATTACCTCGATTTGAATATAAGAAGCAATACGACCGTAACAGATACACGAAGTAAGCAGGTGCAACGTACAAGTAAATGTGTTTCAAATTCAATAAAACGGCGAACCAAAATGCAGCTTGCAAAAATTTATCCTAAAAACAAATCAATAATTTAATTTCTATTAAAAAATCAATAACTACCTCACAAAATGTAACCAAACCTGCAGCATTTTCGCAATAGATAGCAATAAAATTCCAAATAGGAAACCATTGTACTGAAAATGGACATGATCCACCAATATCAGACCTGCATTGCCGAACAACATGAGAGAAAAAATAAATGCGTTGTGAACCCAAATATCTTTTCTGCTTTGCCAGCTAGGGTAAGGGAGACAACTGCAACATCTGTTAAACGACAAAAACATTTGAGCTATTTTCTATCCACGAAGAATTTATTTTTTGTCTTACTCTTTCACTCCAAACGCCAAGACGAGATCAGTTACGATGACGGACATTCGTTGAAAAAAAACCGTCATTGAACTAGAGTATTTTTCGTTGTAAATGGATAGCATTGCTGGATCAAAATATTGTGCGAAGCAAGCGAGCACATATTCAAACCAAGCGAAAAAAGGAGGATAATCCAGAGTCCATTCCGATGATCTCTGATTAGAAATTATATGATATTAAACATAGTTAATATATTCCTACCTATCTTAATATTTGAAACAAAATTAACGTACTTCTAAATACCATCTATCCATTGGCAAGGAGTAAGTGATTGCTAACCAGTTTCGATGGACTTCGAAATCCGTCGATTTACTGTTTTTAGTTTACAAATAAAATAATCGAATTATATTAAATGTATTTAAATTGCTCGATGACGTTTTGCATTTACAATAAATATTTAATAACAGACTCAGCTTGAGAAATGTCTCGAAAATAAATTGTAATAAAATAATTAAATTATAATTAAAAATAATACTTACTAAGAAGGAATTAGCAAAATTTTCAAAGCGGTAATCCCTCCGATTATGCTCCAAAATACATAAGGCCCCATGGTTAATGCCCCGTTCATGGCTATTCGAAAAATTTCAAAATTTGAATTAGATATTCTCAGCTCAGCGAATGTTATCGTCAAAGCATCGCGTGATGAATACAATTTTGGAGGAAAAACCCACTTACCGAAGTTATTGAATTAATCTTCAGCCGATTCGTTTGTTATCCAAAGCGATAATTTTGCACTTCTCGCTAAAACGACGCCGCCGCCGTGGCCGACATGCTGTCTTTTAAAAGTCAGAGTGGGCGCGCCCCAACCGTTTTTTGAAAGGGTGAAATCTCTCTCAAGGTGGCGCTCGTTCTGTGACGTATTTACGATACGAATAGTTCCAACCGTGGTTCCAACCTCCAATCACAATTTTCGTCATTGAAGTTGTAGCAATGGCGTCGGCGTTTCTTTCAGCAAGAAAAAGGTAATAAACGAAATGTCCATGAAAATCGTATCGAATTGGAGAATTTTAATGATCAAAATTGTTCAAAAAACTAGATAATAAATCCGATTTTTATGTTTTGTAGTGAACCAAGCGCAGAAAATGTTCGTTGTCAAAAATGTTTACAAGTTGGTCATTGGACATATCAGTGTAGTGGAAAACGAAAATACTTGCACCGACCATCTCGAACCACGGTTATGAACAAGAAGCTTCGACAGGAAAACGAAAAGAAACAAATAGAAATGCTGTAAGTTTATTTTCTTAATTTTTTGATTCGCTGCATCGTTAAGTTGGTGTTGAGTAAAAATTTAACTTTTGCACGTGATACGAAATACTTGCATTTCATAACCGGTAATAACAATTTTTTAAACATAGCTAAAGTTTAAAGAATTTAATATCTGTAATCAAATCAAATTCACAAATAATTAGAATTTATTTTGAACTGTGGTATCGTGGTAAACACTTATTGTAAATTTAAAGTTACAAACGTCTGGTGACCGTAAATGTAAAATTAATGTCTTTTAATAAATAATAATGCTGTATAGATTAGTATAGATTGAAAAGAATTGACAGAAACGATTATTTGCTCTGAATACTTTTTTGTTCGAGCCATAAAACAATTTTTTTTCCTGTTTTGTCACATCTGTGTCAATCGATAAACTTCAATCCTGCGCTGCGCGTCTTTGATCAAGATTGAATCGGGCTCTTAACGTGCTGCAAATTGAAGTGCTGTTACCTAGGCGTTTTAAATTGAATTATCCTCGGTTAGAGAAAAACTCGAAAGTTTATTTTGGCGTGTGCTAGATTTAGTGCCGCGTTTGCGAGAGCCATGTCGGGTGATTTTTGTGCTCCTCAAGAAAATAACGATGAACCGAACGATATTAATCCATTTGGGTGAATTTTAACGATAACTTTATTTGCTAATCCAGTCAGAGTGAAATTTTATTGATAAAACAAAAATTAACGCATTATTTGTTTCTGTTGCAGAAGTTTAATGGTTACAGCGAAGCAGAAATCGAAAGGAAATAGGTAAGTAACATCCAGATTTTATTTTTAAAAATAATTTTTTTGACCAAATTTTTTTTTTATTAGTGGAAGCAATGATAGTGACTCTTCGAGTGAAACTGATTCAGAAAGCGACAGCAGTAGCAGTTCTAGTGATTCAGATTCGTCGTCCTCGTCAGATTCCTCATCGTCGTCATCGACTTCATCAAGTGCTTCGAGTTCCAGTTCATCCAGCAGTAGTCATAAAGAGAACAATAGCAGTAAAGGGGAATCCGATTTGTCAGAATCGTCCGATGACGAGAAACCAAAAATAAGCGGGAGGATGAAAAGTGTGCTTTCTTCAGTTAATTATCCAGCAAAGACAAAATAATAATCTTGTTACAAAATTACGAAAACTGAATTTTAATGCCGAGTATTTTTTGTAAAAAATAAATTTTGCAATCAATAAAAATAAATTCCAATATAATTTTTATCCACATCGTCTATTTTGTAACGCAAATCGTTCCTAAACATTTATCTAATTTTCAGGCGCCATATGCAAAATAAAATCCTAGAAAATGTAAAAGGTGTGTGCGAAATTACTGTAACGTCAAAGGTAAATTTATATTCTTATTCAACTTTGTCAAAGAAAATTGACTTTTTACGTGATTAAATATAGAACAATCATTTGTTTACATGAAAAATTAACAACGTACCACGCACGTACATTATCCAGCAAGGACAAAAATATAATTTGGTTACATATTTGAAAAATAAAATGTCTAGTATTTTTCATCAATAGTTTGCAATCAATAAAAATAAATTCCAGTATAATGTCTACACTATTCATCAATTTACTAACTTGTGATTTGAATGCAAATCCTTCCTGAGCTTTGATTATTTTTAGACATCGTACGTATAATAAATGATTGATAAATTGTACAAAATTACTGTAACATCAAAGGTAAATTTATTTTTTTATTCAACGTCATAAAAGGAAATTAACTTTATACATGATTAATAAGCAACATTTCATTTGTTTACATTCAAAATAAAAGATTAAAAATTAACATCGTAAATGATCATGTTAAAATAGTAGTTTCTCTCAAAACAACGAAGTTTCAAAAATCAATTAAAAAAATGCTTCGTAAAAAAATAAAATATCTTTACCATAAAAACAATAGATAAAAAAGCATCTTTAGGCAGTGTCCTGAGCCTTGAGAGTGATTGCCAGCATCCCGCCATTTGGCTCGTGATACCTTAAAAATTTCCAAATAAAAATAAAATTAAACAAAAATAGAACCAACAATATTGTAACTTTTTAAAACCCACCTCATTTTCTTTTCATTCAAAAATCTAATAATTTCTTGTTTGAGACGTGAAAACCCATCCGTACTGTGTTTCCCCCATCCCGTTATTATATACACAGTCATTGACGATTGTTTTCTTTCTGCAAGTTTTTTCTTATGACGAGCAAAGAATTCCTTAGTAGCGGCTATAGCTTCTCGCTTTTGCAACTGATGTAAATCTAAAACGGTGTCATCTCTGTCTTTGTTGTTCTCATCCAGGATTATTTCCATCGCTTCTAGATTCGCGTTATTCATTCGATCTTTTAAATTCCTCGCTTCTTGAACGTAATGATAAGCGACAACATGTTGTCCTTTACTGCGAGCTTCGCTGGCTTTTCCCAAGTACTCTCTTTGTCTCAGGTAGCAATTAGTCGCTTCCAATCGTCGCTCTTGTGCTAATTCGATCTGTAACGGCGATGGCGACCGCACTTGTTCGCTTGATTTTGATGCTGACTGTAAATTATTAAAAAAAAAAGTGTAAATTATTTACTCCAATACGATGGTTTTAATTTCGGTGTTTCTGAACCTGCGCTGGATTACATTTTTTAAAGAAAACCAGTTGTTGTTAATTAACCATCTTTTTTCTTTTTTTAAACTTACAAGTACACGTCTATACATGTCCTGATTCTTAACGTCTGACCTGTCGTTAGTTGATTCTCGTTGACTCCCGGATCCAGTTGAATGTTGGCGATTGTAAAACGGTTTTGTTATATCCGACTTCGTATTTCCCGGAAAGCTAAGTTTTAAAAAGATATTGTAGTACGTTATAATAACCGTTGTTTCACCATGCGGCACAAACTTACTTATTATCAGTTACTCCTATTTCATTTTCAAGCGTTGCTAGAATTTCTTCTTCAGTGGTATGTTTACAACAACTAAAAATTCATTTGGATTCATAGAACTTTAATTTCACAAGTACTAAAAAGTTTACTAACAAATTACCTATTTGCTACGTAAATATTGTCCAATGTCGTCTTATCCACATACGGAAATTTCTCGTGCAGCATTTTTTTCTTCAGTGTCGTCGCCATGTCGGCATTTTTCAATTTTCGTTCTACGATGTCCGCCTAAACAAATATTAATAGTAATTTACTAATTTCTGATGACAAAATATTATTAATTTTTTCCGTTTACCGTTTCGTTCTGAGCCATGTACATTGCTTGTTCCGCTCTCATGATGGTCTCCAAATCAGGTTCACCATCCATATAACGTTTCGCTGTTGCTGAATCAAAAGATCGCGATCGTCTGCGCGCAAAATTGAAATGTCGATTTAATCGATGTCGTTCTCCAATCGAAAAATGGTCTTCGAAACGCGTTCCTCTCTCTTGGAAGTCTGTAGTCATCTGTTTTCTAAGTGACATTTTCCAACAGTTATATAGTTGTTCCGCCAAATTCAAATCCAGACGCAATTCCAAACTTTCTTCATCTAAAAATAAATAAAATAGAATCTTACAATAAATTCAGTAAAAAAAAAAAATTTTTGTATTATATTTACCTAAATCGCAATTCGTCGGTCCAAATATTTCTTCGAGTTGCAACGCAAACGCGGGATCAAGATGTAATACTAAACCCTCATTTCGAAAATCCGACAACTTTCCAATATCATTCTGCGTTTCAATTTTTGAAGCTCCCGCACAATCATCAAGCTGTGTTTTAACAGCAACAGGTTTAACAACTGAAATTCTACTCTTATCCTGATCAACATTCAACATTGGACGTTCCACTGGAATAAACTGCGTTTGATCCCCTTCTTCAGTTCCAAAGGCCTCTGGTAGATTACTTAGGGCGTTGTCGATTGCGGAATCCAACTCACTATCACTAAGCGTGGGTGAATTTACCATTTCACTCGACGTCGATTCGTCCCGTGAGTGAACATTTGCCGTAATAAAACCATCTGTGTCATCTGCGTTGGTAGATTTAGGAATAAATGGTTTAACGTCGACAAACTCGTAACTCGGATCAAGCAATAATTCTGCGACCCAACTAACATCTTCATTGCATTTTGCAAACAAATCGCGTAAACTTTCTTCAGAAACTTGAGGAAATAATTCCTTAAGTGAGGCAAATTTTCTTTCAGCGTCCATGGTTTCAAATTCCCCGTTGGATTCAGCCATGGTCATAGCACTTTTATCGTGTTTTCCTGACAAATTCGGTTCGTAAACAGGTACTATCTCGGTGACGTCACGATCCTTGCCTATAAGTACAATATCGGTTGCTGATAACGTTCGGTGTGGATCGAAATATTTTTGGTCGACTTGAGTATGCGTTTCGGCGCACTGCGTTTCAACAGTAGAATTGTCTCTGGATGGCGGTGGAATGTCAGGGTCGATTTTATCATCAGGATATCCCGGAATTTTCCAATCAACATCCGTCGAAAAATGTCCATTTAGCAACAAATTATGATCAAATTTAGCCGCTAATTTCTTACACGCCCTTTTTTTAAACGCGCTTTGTGTAGATTCCGACAGGCTATCGGCTATTTTCGAGGGACTCGTATCTGATTCGATGTTCTTTTGACAATTGTCGCTTGATTTTTCCCAAAAATTAGACGATTCCGAAACTTCATCCGAGTTTGAATCAGTGTCTTTTGATTGAAATTGCGCTTGGACGATTTCTTTAACGATATCTTTCACGGTCTTTAAACCTCCCTGAGCTTGACGATTCCTAAAACGATTTTTAGTAGCAGAACCTTGTTCTTCTCTATCGATTACAGTTTCTACACTCGCATCCGACTGCGTTCCACTGTCCGTATGCCAAAACGACGGATCTTCAGACACGTAATCACTTTTCGAATTCAAAGGTAATACTGCAGGTGTCGCTAATAAACTAAAATCCAGTAATTTTTCAGTACCCGTTGGTTTAACCTCACACGAAACATCCTGATTTAGTCGCGCAGGTGCTACGAAATCCTTACCATTATTTAAATCTGATTTGACAGGTAAAACTATCTTTTTCCCCAATATTTTACTCACGGTAGCGTTATACTGATATCTATCCAACATTAACTGAATTTTTTCTCTCGTAATTGAATGAGAATTTCGAATTGCCAATACATTAACTTTAAACTTCCAATTTGTATCTGGTTCAAGAATTTCAGTATGATAACCATACTGGATTCCCCAAATAGCGTACGGTTGCATTTCCCACAATTCAACGTTAGTGTTGTCGATTATAACCGGAGTTCTTCCACTTTCCATCGCTTTTCTCGCGCATAAATGATTCCACTCGTGCGCTTCGGGTAATTTCGCCGCGTTGTAAAAATATTTCGACCCGTGCATGAAGAAATTATCCGTGCTGCAAATCACACCTTTACGATTAATTAATTTCTGCGCTAACGTTGATTTTCCACTTCCAGGAAGACCTCTTAATATTATTAACACTTTTTCTCCCTGGTGTATCCTGTGTAAAATGCTTTCAACTGGCGTTAGGGGTTTAGGTTTCGTCTGAGTTTGCGATGACGTATTTTTAGGATATTTGGGTACTTGATATCTTTGAGGCCGTTTGAATAATTCACTGAATGGCACTGAAGGTACAACTGTAGTTGATGATGAGGCAGTTTTTGGACGAGACGCTGGCGGTGAAAAAAATGGTTGACGAGTACCGATAAATTGTGATTCCGAAGTTTGGATGGATGGTGTGGATGATGATGATAATGATGTATTAAATGCTGCTTGATTGCACGTGTTGATTACCCGCTTGTTAGGATAGTTTACACCAATATCGAAAGCTGAATCAATGGCATCTGATGCATCTCCTTCTATTGAACAATCCGATTGCGGACTTAGCACTTCAGTTAAAATGTCGAACGATTTTGCGTCGGTTTTGGTTTCGTAATGAGTAGATTCTCCCGATTTTAAAACATCCGTCGTACCCGAACCACAATTTGAAGACACTTGCGATGTTAAAACGTCGCTACCGAAGCAAAATGGATCAGATGACGTAAACTTTCCTACCATTCCATCGTCGGTGCATAGATCTTCGTTGGAGTGATATAAACCCCGCGATGATGAGTAAAAGCTGGCACCGATTGAATTTGATTTTTCAAGCTGCATTGCAGTTTGACTTTGTTTCGAAGGATTTCCGCTATCTGGTTGATCTTCCGGCTCTTTTTCAATAATTTTTTCATTTTTTTCACTGCACGTTGCTGCGTCACCATCGCTGCCTTTAGTCGTCTCTTCAGAAACAAGACTTAAAAGCGATTCTAACGTGGCATCCACTGCAAAACCGAATAGAAAATTAACAAACTTTCACAATCCTTTTTTTTAAAACTAGATCAAAGTACGGAAATACCATTGTACGAACACTCGGAGAAAATAAAAAAAACAACATCGGGATCTATTTGTGACGAAAACGTGTCTTGTAAATATTTCAGTTCCCGCTGTTTTTCCGCGGATTGCAACGAATCCGAAACTTCTTTGCGTTGTTTTTTTGGCATGTTGCTAGTGTTCATAGTTGATGATAATCAATATTGCAGATTTACTTTGCGTGACTCACGTGATTCATTCTCATTCGTGCCATACATAGCCACCATTACCAAACACCGTATTTCCGCTTTGCAAGAGTTTTTCGATTGGCGAATTCAAGGTATGTTCCGTCATATGGAGCCAATCATTCGCTCTTTCAAGAATTTGCGCTAACAAGAATTTACGTCCATTACCGGCAGATGTCGCACAGTGGCCATTTGCTAACAGAAGAAGAAGTGGTGAAGCGGCGAGTGAGATAGAAACGAAAATTTTTATATCTGTCCAATATTACGAAGAATCTGCTGGCAAATACCCGAAACAAACGTCATTTTGCTCAATTTTGTACAATTTTCGTACTGTATAAGGTAAGTTTTGTAAAAATAACAATTTATTGTTTATCCCACATTTCGTTTTAATTCATTTTCCGTTTTAGATTTACCTTGAAGAATGAGCGAGTACGCTAAAGTGAATAGAGGCAAGCTTCAGCTGAAAGGTGAAAAATCAGGGTAAGGAAAGCGAATTTATTTAATAAAAATGGTTTTTATCGTTTACACGGTGCTCGTTTTATTATTAGGAAGCACAAGAAGTTAAAACGAAAACGTAAAGCTGGTGACAAGAACAATTTAAAAGAGGATGACGCTCCGCAGCATGGTTTGTTGTATACAGTTTTGAAAAATATTTAGTGTTAAGCTAATGTCATTCGTAATACTTACAATAAATATCGTCTTTAGGCGGATGGTGGACTATTGACAAGAACGAACAGATAACAGGCCCTATTGCTATAGAACTGAATGCCCATTGCTATCTCAAAGCAATGGATAATGGGTTATTTACTCTTGGAGCAGCCCATCGCGAAGGAGAAGGTCCTGATCCAGAAGAAATTGTAACAGCAGTTAAAATTAATGATTCGAAGTTTGCGTTGAAATCTGGATATGATAAATACCTAAAAGTGGATGCTGAAGGTCTGGTCATCGGTCGATCAGACGCAATAGGTCCTTTAGAACATTGGGAAGTCGTGTTTGAAAATGTAATAAATTTTTACGATTTATTTTTAAGATGTAGTAATAATAATAATAATAATAATTTCAAATTAATTTAGGGGAAAATGGCGGTGTTAGGTTGCAACGACAGTTTTATATCGTGTAACGACGACGGAGACATTGTAGCACAAAGTAAATCTGCAGGGGATAATGAAATTGTAAAAGTGAGTAGGAAAAAGTTAATTGATGAAAGTAAAATTTTTTACTGAGCGCAAATTTTTTTTGTGTAGATCCGGTCACTGGCAGATAAAGAAGATAAAAAAAATGACAACGTACCAGACGCTGACAAAGGAAAACCACCTGAATGCGAATTGAAATACGTGTAAGTTGATTTTTAACAAAAATAAATTTTTTACCAAATTTTAATGACGAATTATTTCTTCGATTTAGAAAACAATTTCAAAGTTTCCAAGATAAAAAAATTCGACTTAATCAAGAAAGTACAACGGTGATTAAAAAAGCACGAAATGAGGGAAATTTGCACGAAACGTTATTGGATAGGTATGAAATTTATTGATTTGTCTATATTTGAATCGTTACTTAAATTATTTTTGTTTGTTTTAGACGAGCGAAAATGAAAGCCGATAGGTACTGCAAATAAAATTCAAAACCAAACAAATTTTAAAATCTGCTCGAATATTATTACCATTTTATTTATCATTTTACTAACATTGGAAAACTTATTTTTCTGGATGCATACATAAAATGACCAACACGAATAATAAAACGAACAGTGTCATTTTTATTCATTTTCTAATTCAAAGATTCTAATATCCTGCCTAACTGATAAACTAAGCAGGTTACCATTTCAATGCATCACGTAAATGCATTTTTCTCAGTTTTCGTACAAAAAAAAGAGAAAATTCTGAGTTCTTTCGGTATTTTTTTGGAGTTAAGCAACCAGTTTTCGTTGAGCAATTCAAACCCTGCATGAAATACACCTGATTCAACTTTATTCCAGTTTCACACGGTTTAAAGGGCGCTACAACTTTTGTGTTCATTAAAAGCGAGATGTTGTATTGCACCCAAACCTCCCTCCAAACATAAAACGGGAATCTTTCAAACAAAAACACCACCATTTGTATTTAACAGGCACATTATTACTTTTAAGATACTTCAGGAGCACCTTTCAGACATGTTTTGCGTCTTGTGACAAAATTTCGAACTGTCAAGTTATGTTTTGAGTCATTTGTTTTAGGGCAGTATCAATCGGAGACTAGGTATTACTTTATCTTACATTTGCATTCCTGGTTACAAAACAGCGCTTCTCAACCAATCAGTGAACATTTCATATTTCACAAGATTCCCTCCGCAATAATATCAAATATGATTTATTTTCTGTCAGTTTAAAATTTAATACCGAGTGTTGTTTGAGATTTTAAATCAGTTTTGGTTAAATTAAAATTAGAGCACTTAATACAACCTTGTTTTTATTAATATTATTATTATTACTGCATTTGTTATTAAAAAATTTTAAGTGTTTCAAAACTGTGTGTTTGTAACTTCCACAAAATTTCCTTTCGTTTCTTTCTGCTTGTAGTCATGTAAACTTTTATGAAATTATTTCTCTCTCAAGACGACAGTATGTGTACCAATTACCATACTGATTAAGCTAGTTTGAAGACAACTTTTATAAAATATAAATTCTAAAAAAGCTGCAACTTATTATTTTTCATCTTATTAAAGTGATGATTTGGCACAGATTTGGATGTCAAATGGACAAGTACCCATGTCATTCTTATTATTTTTGTACTTTTCCCAACCAGTTTGCATTAGTTCAGCAAAGAATTAATCTCAAACCATGATTTCTTTTCTCTCAACACGAGTAGCAAAATTAAATAATCGTTGGATTTATTCTTTTGGTTTTAGTAATGTTATCAATAACGAGCACAAAGGTAAGTTAAAAATAGCAAATCGAAGCCAAAATGTTAAAAAAGGAAAATTATAAAAATGTGAAAAGGCAGACAAAGGTTGTATTTGGTGGTACTGTAACCGATCACCCTGTAAGTATTCAGAAAAGAAAAGTATTCAAGAAAGATTAAAAGTGTTTGTTGTGTTTTTCTAGATCAGGAAAGTTGGTATTTTTCAGTTTCCTTATCAAATATTTACTTTTCTGGTGGGAAGGGAATTGGTTTCAAATTCACTCGTTTTGACAATAACAGAGGTAGTAATTACAGTACAAGAGGAACGAAGTAATGGAGAAATTTTGTGGCTTAACATCAGAGTTGAATTTTCATTTGTGGGATGACTGTCCGGATTAGTGATCGGCAAACCAATCTTCACGCGTGTTCACTGGGCCGATTTTTTAGCCATTCTACAAATTCATCTAGTAATACGGGCCCTATAAAAATAATAAAACATGTAAATGTATTTTCTACGCTTTGTCAAATAAAAATTACGTACACGCTCCATCTTCATCATAATTTGATAAATCAGGATGAATGGATTTACTGAATTCCAGTATGTTGCACCATTGATCTTTATTAATAACTTTATATTTTGATTGCTACGAAAAAATAAAGAGGTCAAAATTTTACTCAAAAAATTATTTTACTAAACTTACTTCTAGAAATTGATGAAAAGAACTATATAAAGTCCAATGCTTCCCTAGTAACAATTGGAGCATTGCTTTTCCAGTGTCTAAATCCATACTTCGTTGATCTTTGTCCTGGAGTCCACAAAAATAATTTTTAATAAATTTAACAAATAAATAGAAATTTAGCAATATGAAATAGAAATAAGAATTACTCTAGCGAAATCGTAAGCGTATCTATAAATAGTTTTAAATGTAGCTGCATCGTTCAATAGGGAACGAAGATACTCCAGCTTTGCTTGCAGTTTTTCAATGGAGTCGCATCTAAATTAAGATTAATTGTTTATAAACATTTGGTTTATTTTATTATACTCCTTTAATATACTGACTGCAACTCTGAAAGTCCCTTGAGCCATTCTTGCAATGTGAAGAAACCCATTTGTTTGGCGTCCATTTTCCACGCCAAAACTAACATTACGATCTAATAAAATAATTAACTTTCATTAATGATTGACATTGTATATAAACCAGTCTTGTTTACATTTTCAGGTTCGACTGCAATATCCTCACAAAATTTTTCCATTCCTTCGGGACCAATGAGATCTGGTTCGTCGAGTGCTGTAATATTAAACAATTTGATATGAATATTTACCAAAAGCAAAATATATATTTTAAAATCATATCTCTTACACGAGTATTCATGAAACCATGTTGTGCAACGTTTTTGTGAAAAATCCACTTCTCTCAAATCTTCCTGAGATCTTGGAGAGCGGCGATTACTAAAAGGGGCAGAAAAACAAAGATTTAGTGGTTGTTTCGTTATGCTATTTGACATTACTATTAACATTACAAATGTCTCTCATATAACTAACAAATGACCAGTTACTTGCACTCTGAACAAGGAATTACAAATTTAGGGCTAACTCAACCATGTACCTCATGCCGATTTCCCTCCATACAAATTCAATCGTTCAGCCTGATTACGTAAACAAGCACACACGAAGAACCGTGTGTGCTTTGCGACTATTACATCAAGGTTAAAGTATTTATAGGATACTACTGGAGAGCCTCAGATTTCCAACGAAATAAATTTACCTCTGTCATCTAGCAAATTCCTCAGTTTTGCGGTTAGTTAATTACTAATTTTACTCGCGTATGTCCCAAAAACTATGTCTTTAGGGCCAAATTTGTATATTGATATTTATTACGTCGTAATCTGTCGTACGTTTCCTATTTTGTTGCAACTTACTCAGATGCGGACCTTTCCATGCTTTAATTGGCAGGCTTACAAAACTGATTTGCACAGTTATCAAGTCACACTGCTTTAAAACTGAACAAATCCAACCCTATAAAGTAATAACAGACATTGAGGACCAAATATTAACAACAATAATTTCTCTTTCTCTCTTTTACTCAGCCTTCAGTTTCACAGGCATTGCAATTCGTTACTACCAAAATTATACCTCCAATTTTTCATACCGAATTTCAAATATTTATCTGTTTTACTTTACAGAAATATTCACAAACTTGACTCACTTTCGCCTCGTGGTAAAATTAAGCGTACCTCGTTTTAGATTTTTTTCCGTAATTTGATAATTCTTCGTCGTCTATTGGGTCACCTTTTCGTCTTCTCGGAGGCATTTCGTCAGACAAAAAACTAAAAAACGGATTCGTTCCTTGGGTGGTTCTTGCTTTCCTGTCACACAATGTCTGCCCACAGAAAAATAAAAGAACTTTAGTGATATACCGTCCAGAAATTTTCTGAATCTAAGGTCAAATTCTAAGAATAATTTAACTATAATTTTGAGCAAAATATTTAAAAATAGAAATTGCGACTATCAAACAACATCTAGCAACGTCGTGCAGCGTCTTTTCTACATCTTTATCACTTAAACTAAGATTTACACAGATAAATAAAAACGTAATCCGATTACTTCTATGTATGTCAATTATGCAAATAAATGTAAGGAAAAAAAGCAATTTTTAGCAGATACCTACTAATAATGTGAAGGAATTATGCAAGGACACCGCACCGTTTCCACGTTGCTCCGTCGTGCTGTAACAGTCGAAAGCTTCACAACAAATTTGAGATATGTCTACAAAAAAATGAGAAAACGTATTAATTAAGATTACTGCGTCGGTGGCAAATATTACCACGTAATTAACCATACCGGTAATTAGTTTTAGATGGGCCGTTCACTACGTGTGGGCGCTGGAAAAAATATTAAGAGAATGTTATTACAATAAACAAGCTACAAAGAGGCGAAGGTTGGAATGTATTCAGTTGCTCTCCCGGTTCCCTTGTAATGGTGTATGGGAATGAATAGGCTTAACAACTACGCCTTCTAAACATCTGAGTAATAGAATGTGACTTTTTTGTTTTGTCACATCCCTTTTAACTAAATTACCAACCACAAAATTAATTTGGACAAGATGTGACCTTGATACAACTGGCTACGTACCGAAGGTAAAATTGTGAATTGGTTTATAAATTTTTTGCCAAAAAATAAACAAAAAGTAATTTATCATTAATTAGTCTTAGGTAGTTTTAAAATTGCAATGGAGATTAACCATCGGCGGAATACGACAGTCGCTGTTGATGACTTACCGGTGGCGATTTCACGCCATCTAATAAAATTTACGTCGACTTCGAACAAATATTGGGTTCACCTGCTCCTCACGACACACACGAGTTCGGTTAGTGCCGCCGCCACAGTGGCTATTCACCAAGCATGCCCTGCCAATAATATTCTTTATTCACCGAGCAAAAACAAACTGGAAGCGTTGTTTTCGCTAGCGACGTCTGGCGGTAAGTTTTAGTGTCTGTTTCGGATTGTTTATCAGATGTGAGCAAACGTCATCGAAATTTTTATTACTGAATTCATCATAGCAACGTAACAAAATAAATTTTGAAATGTTTCTCGTTTTGTTGTTGTTTTACCATGACGATGAAATGTTTTATTTTTAATTATTATGTAATTTATTTTTTGTTTTTTTTTTACAATTTTAACCGATAGTTTCGCTTTAATAAGTCTGGATAAATTTTAGAATCGTCGATAAGATTAAACATAAATTTTCCAATAATTTGATTAATTGCGCAGATGGTCGTAATAAATCTTACGTTTTAAGTTGTACTAAAGCCTACGAAATAAAAATTTTTTATTACTATCAATTATTTAAATTACTACATTTTAAAATACTTACTTTATGAGTGGCTTCCAGAGTATTAATAACCTTAATCAAATCATCTTTTGTGAGTTCTAGACTGGTAATATTGCTCTTTTTATCTTGCTCTAATTCTAAATCCAACACGAGTAACGGTTCTTTCATCGTCGTCATTGAATCGCTCGCTAGTACAAGCTGTTTAAAAATTTATAACAGTTAATCAATCGGAATTTTTTTACGTAAATAAAAGTAGGTCAAAATACTTTAACTGTCCAATCGAAGTCTTTCAAGTGAGCGTCGGAAATTGCACAGGTTTCTTGCACTAGGTACCGATGGATTTCTTCCTTTCTAATCGTCACGCACTTTTTTATTTGGTCCTGAATGCTTGATTCCAGCAATTTCGCGAAAGGCGGCAACTAAGAAATAAAATATTAATACAGTGATTACTTAAAACATGAGCCTGCTCACGAAATTACCTCGCTGTGTTTTATCAAATGAAATATATTTTCTTTCACTTCTTTGACTAGATTAGTTAATTCAGTCGAGTCAACATACTTGCTATATTTATCACCAAACACTTCTTTTTGAGTACAAATATTATCGATAACTGCATGTATCAACGACGCGAGTAAATTATTCGGACATCGATTTAAAAGCAGAAGACTCGATTCGTTTTTGGTGTCGTCCTCCATTTTCTTAGCTTCACGCCCTCCAACTGGTTCATTCAAAACTTCCTCTCAAATCACAAGCATTTCTCGCAAATAGTACTGGAAAACGACGCGTTATGATGTCACAGTGCGGATCCCGGATTCTGACGTATTTACTTCCTGCCGTTTTCGAGAATGAAACACACATCACGTCGCTGATTGGCTAAACCCAAATCCACGTGTCTCACGCAATCCAATAACTAAAAAGCGAGGCTTGACTCAGCTAAGGAGAAGTGTTCTGCTGGCAGCTGCGTGTGTTTGTGGCCGATGCATGGATGGCAAAGCGATGCCAAGTTTGCTCGGATCTTTCAAAGGCGATACGAATTTTTAATTAATTATGAAACTGTATGACAGTAAGTTGTTTCAATCATGACATTATAAATTGAAAACAACATTCTGGAAGCAGTTGAAAGGTAAGTTTGGGCATATGTTGTTGTATATTGTTTGTAGTTTGAGTTGCTGTTAGGTTGAGTAAGGTAAACAAATTAGGCCGCACAAACTTACGACTATTTCTCAACGCACTCGTCGATCTGTTAGACAAGCGATTGTGTGATGATGAGTCATAACGTGAAATTACTCGATATATGGTTAAACCAGCTGGGTGATTCTAAAATTAACTTTAAACCGCAGTTATCGTAATTTTAAACTTTTCTCAATTCCGCGTTTTACACCTACGCTCAACTCAAGAAAGCGAGGAAAATTTTACTGGTCATCAACCTTGACCTCTTTAAACTAAACTCAAAGAGCAACTTACTTGGGAGAATTAAGACTCGTTGAATATATTCGTATTTTATTACATCCAAGAAGTTTAAAATCTAAGTTTCGATTTTTATTTTTCGTTTTTTGTTTAGATGAATGACAATGTCCGCAAGAAAAAACAGGACCAGCGTGCGACCTGCGAGTTCCCAGACTGCCTTGAATCGGGCATCATCTTTTTTAGACAAAATACTTTTTTGGAAAAAAGAAGCAAGGACGGCCGAGTTAAAGCACAGGACAGTCGTGCCCAACCATACGGTCCCCGAGTCGACCGCACCCGACCAACATCCAAATTATGGTTACCTCGGAAACAAAGTTCGGACAACTAAATATACACTGCTCTCTTTCCTACCAAAAAACCTCTTCGAACAGTTTCACCGTTTTGCCAATCTTTATTTTCTATTCATCGTGTTGTTGAATTGGGTGCCTGCAATCAACGCGTTTGGAAAGGAAATTGCTATGATCCCTGTGATTTTTGTGCTCGGAGTGACGGCAATCAAAGATATATTCGAAGATCGACGTCGGTATAAATCGGATAAACGAATAAATAACTCGACTTGTCGAGTTTATAGTAGGTAAGGATGTTTAAAAGATATCAAAATTATTTTTAATATTGCGTAGTTCGGTTGTTATTTGTCCGTTATCAGGTTTTGTAGCCAGGTAATTATTTATTTTAAAGATAGATAATGTCAGCAAAAATTGAGATGCGAATCTCGTGCGAGTCGTCATGGTATTTTTGTGGTTATTTACGAATCAATACGGCGTTGTGTGTACGGAGTATATTTGAAGGTGTATGTTAGTTGCGTGGTGACATTGACTAAACTCGCAGCGGATCAATTTTTGTGTCAGTATATCAACATTTAACACAACAACCGGAACCTTGACCCGTTCGGTTGAATATTATCGGAAAAATAAATTCGTAGAATAATAGCGGGCGATTAATAGAAAATAAGTACAAAGGAATGAGTGTACTGTATTATAACGGTAGTACGAGTGGGAGATTTTTCAAAATATTGATTTTATCTGATATTACGATAATTTTTATTTTCATGAATAACTTCCGTTAGCGATTTGCGATTTTTGACTTAAAACACATTAAAAAATATATAAAAATGTTGATCGAATTTTGATTTGAGATTTGGAAATATAGTCAAAGTCAATATGAAATTCTTCAAAGTATTTTGATGATAATTCAGGTATTTAAATTTTCAAGGCTAGTCAAGGCGATTGCACTGAGACCAGGAATAAAAGGCCAATGTCCTGCCTGCTAGCATTTTTACGACAAGTCGAAAAGATTGTAGTAATATCGAAGCATGACTGGGTACAGAATTCTATATAAAAGGATATTGCTAACATAATTGCCTGTGTGTGACGAACCACCATTTTTTTTCTTTATAACTTATGTCCACAAACCATATTAAAAAATTTTACGAATATTTTCGCCTATAAAAACCCCCATTTTTATTTACACTTGATATTACATTTTATATAAAGAACTACGATAATATTTTTTCACAATTTGATAGACTTTTAAACAAAATACGGTACCTTATTTTAATTTTGTTAGGTCAACGCACCTCATAAAAAAACCCACGGAATGGATTAATCACAAGTTTGGGTTTTTCCCCCACATGGAGAGCGGTTTTATGAAGATGTGTTATTTGAGTTGAGTTGAGTAGAATATTAGGTCCGCGTGCAGGGAGTGTGGTATTACTTGAGGTGTTACTTAATCATCTAAGAGTGTTTGGTAATAACCCGGACGTTTGGCTTCGGCCAGGCAAGTTGTGTGATTGTGATGCAAGAGTGCGAGGCGAGTGGAGGGGGATTGAATCCCCATATACAGAGCCTCTCGAGGTTCCACGAAGCAACCTGACCCCTTCGCACGATGCATGGATGCTTATTTAGAATGATTTACGGGAAATTAACAGCAGGAATTTTGACACGACGAAAAATTCGTGTTTTTTGTTTGAATTTTGCTTGTTTTTCATTCACGAGCTATAAATTGATTTAATTAGAACATTAAGTTAGAGATGTATTAATAAAAACCGTGCAGTAAAATCGAGTTTATTTTGATGTCGTTCAAAAATAAAAACCACGGTGATCGCTTAGCTGATGATCACTCAAAATTAATGGCCTCATTTGCGAATATTTTTCGACGGTTTAAACCCGTGAAACATTTGTTATCATTTTCGTCGGTTGATTTGTTTTAGTGGAGCGTTCTGCTTGCGAGCTTAATTTAGATAAATTTTTGCTCGGCGAGGTTCAGAAACGGTCTTTTCTGGTTTGAGCTGTTTTTATTTTTTCTCTCCTAAGTACACATTTTGAGGGTCAGACTTACTTCTTACGATCATCACAAAATGGCTAATTGGAATTTAGGTTACTGCGTTCTAAATTTTTTTTTTTTAAGGAGAAGAGTGGATAAAATTTTGAATTTTGAATATTTTTCCCAGATGTTATTTAATACGAATTTACTTGTTCTATATCACAATGCACATGATTCATTTTAAAAACAAGTAGGATTATTTTGTCGAATGAGTAATCAGTAAAGACCTAACGAGAACTTTAGTTTATTCATGTGAAATCACTGATAGAAAAACACTTGAGTATTAGATAAGGTGGAAAGCTTACGTTTCCCGTACAACAGGAAGTTTTAAAAAGGGGGAACCCGAAGATACGCCCCGTGTGATGGCGTAACTGTTTCTAAGAAAAGTTCTTCTAGAAAATCGCAAAGTAGTGCATTTTTAAAAATTTTATTGGCACGAGTGAGTTAATTTTCAATTTTCAATTTAAAGCTGATGTTTGCATAGATTGGTTTATCTGCAGAGTGAAGGTTAATATTTTATTTGATCAAAGGGTGTAACTGTAATCTATATTTCACAATTGATATGTTTATTGCGAATGAAATGTGACGATTTTAGTGACAAAACCACTTTAATGATAGCTTTAAATAAAAATTACCAAGTAAAATGATGAATAACGACGAATTTTTAATGAGAAATGCAGCTGATAAAGGACGAATTTTTATAACAGGATTTTTAAAGTTGATTTTTAAGAAAACATCCTTTTGGTTTTTATGGTTTTTTGTGGAGGAAACACACGAGTGGTTTTTTCGGTTGAGTTTTTTTTATTCTGTGACTTTCTTATTTGGTTGAATTGTTTTGAAAAAGAAATTGTGAGGTAACTTCAGTTGACCCATCTAGAAAAAGAGGGCAAGTTACGTTTTTGAAGGTAGATTACCTCGCATTTTATTCTGAACTACCGTATAATATAATAGATTGAGATTTAAATCTTTTTAAGTGGAGAATTACAGTTTTCAGTAACCTAGTTATTTTTAATTTTAGGTTTATCCACCATTTTTCCCTTGTTTTGAAGAAAATTTAAAAAAAAATCTTGCCTACCTGTTTACGCAGGTTGCTAGGATTCCAAGGGCAAACTAATCAATTGGAAGAACCGATAATTGCATTTGTCTGCAATTTTTTCCTCCTCATTTACACCGACTTTTTTTTTCCCCACAATTTTTTCCGACATAATTTTTATTAAAGACGTGAATTATTATTTCTAAATTTAGCTCAATCTTAACTTTCTTTCCCTTAGTCAGCGCAGACTAAACACTAATGGAAGTTACATAATAGTTACAATTCTCCAGATGGTGAAGTGACATATGAAAGTAAACCAGTAACGTTGAGTCGTTTAGGCAGTATTAAGTTTATTTTTGTTTGTTTTGTTTGAATTATGAAATTGGAGTTCCATGTGAACAGAAACCATTGCGCAAGCGTTAATTAAAAAAATTAAAAACCCTCATCTCTTCGCTACATTAACGCGTAACCTTCACACTCGATATTTAACGATATTAAATTCTATTCTGTGACCCAAAAAAAAACTAATTACGTAATGTAAACAACCCGCAAAAAGGCTTTGACGACGCCATGTTGGTTTTTTTTCTTGGAACCTTATTTTCTTAGAAATTTAATTTACTTATTTGATTGTAGTTAAGTTAAAATGTTTTTGTTTTTGGGTTTTGTGTTTTTACCTTTTTTTTCCTTAAATTTAATCAATTTTTTTGTTTTTGTTTTAGTTCCGCGGGTCGATATGTGAAAGTACTTTGGAAAAATGTGAGAGTAGGAGACATTGTCCATCTGTCTTGTAATGAAGTGATTCCCGCGGATATTTTACTTCTTCGGTCCAGTGACGAGCAAGGCTTGTGTTACATCGAAACGGCCAATTTAGATGGAGAAAACAACCTGAAGCAGAGACAGGTCATTCGGGGGTTAGTGTCCCAGGTAAGTTAGGCCAACGATAAATTTTACTCCGTACCAGTTTATTTTTTGAGTTCGTGACAGAGAAATAAGGAATCGATTGACACGTGGATGTCATAGTTTGTTTACTGGAGGAAATAGAGGGTTTTATGAAGTAAAGGTTGGGTTCTGTGACTTTTTTGTCGTGCGGTTTGAAGTTTAAATAAAAGAAACGACAACTCCACCCTTTTTGGACGTGGGCAGTGCAATATCGCGTGAGGTGTAGTTTAAGTCAACGAGTACTTCTGGGTCAATGCCAAGACGGACTCTTTTGAAATAGAAATGAGTTTGGAATTCGATAGAGCAATTCTCATTTATTATTATTATCGTTCTTTATTTTTTTGTTTGCAGAAATTTTTTTTTTTCTTGTTGGGGTCTGGGAAGCGTGCAAACAAGCACTTTACTTAGTAACGCGATAGCGTGTTTGGTGGTTAAAAGTTATGATTGACTAACGTTCAATTTTTTAGTTTTATTGTTGTTGTTGATAAAAATTGGTGCGCTAGTTTTTAGCCACGTAGCCAATAAATAAAATAATTATCCTGTTGTTGTTTTCGATGGAGTGAAATTTTCGTGACTTAGATTTTTTTTTTTTTTTTTTGGTGATTATAGAAAGGGACTTTTCATCCATCAATGTTCCGAAGTTCGGTAGAATGTGATTTGCCAAATAATAAAATCTATCGATTCCACGGCTCTGTGTGAGTTGAAATGTTCTAAATTACAGAAGATTAATATTCTAAAATTAGATATTTTTTCTCGTTAAATAATTTTCTTACAATTTTTATCTTTTTATAGAATTAATCCGAATGGTGACGCTCATCCCGTGAGTAAGGATAATTTGTTACTTCGAGATTGCATGCTTAAGAATACCGATTTCGTTGAAGGACTAGTGGTTTACGCGGGTAAGTACCTTACCAGAATCAATTTACGTTTACGTTTGTTTTTGGTAGTACAGTAAAAACCGCTGACTTAAATTACCGTAGGTCACGAAACCAAAGCGATGCTGAATAACGGTGGACCTCGGTATAAACGGAGCAAATTAGAGAGGCGAATGAATTGGGATGTGATGTGGTGCGTGGTCATTCTCATCATTTTGTGTTTTATTGGCGCCACAGGTGACTACACCTCTAACTCGTTTTTTTTTTATGATAACCCCGAGCGGTTATTTAATTATTATTTTGGTTTCCTCGTTTATTATACAGGGAGCGGAGTATGGTTGTCTTCCTATAGTAACACTAATAATAATAACGAAACCGTGCCTTTTATTCCTCGTGAGGATTTGAACCAGTATAATCCGGCCTATGAAGGATTTCTTTCTTTTTGGAGGTTCGTCATCATTTTACAGGTAATGGAATTGTCTATCCTATGTCGTAAATTATGCAGTAGGGTGTTAGAATGATTTATTCATATCTAGGTGATGATACCGTTGTCGCTTTATGTATCGGTTGAGATCATAAAGTTAGGACAAGTATTTCACATTCATAACGATTTGGAATTATATGACACTGCCACCAACAAGCGCCTTGAATGTCGTGCTCTTAATATCCCCGAGGAATTGGGACAAGTGGAATATATTTTCTGCGACAAAACGGGCACTCTCACAGAAAACCAAATGATCTTTCGAAGATGTACGATCGGGGGAATCGATTACGATCATCATCACGCGAGCATTTCTGAAAGTAAGCGTGTTTTTTAAATTTTTTGGATGTCGGTTATTAAAATTATTTCTTTTCGATTGAATTAGACGTTAGTGTAGCAGACGTGCACAGTCGACGTGGGACGTATGATCCAGCTGTACAAACTGTAAGTTGGAAAATTTTTTTGATCAATATTGCAGCATTGAGTGATAGATTGAAATTGATTGAATTTTTTTTCGGTTATTTAGAGTACGTCGGAATTTGTTGTGAATCCAAGATTGCAAGAAGAATTAGCTCAAATGGAATTAAGAATTTCTGTCACTACAAGTTATTCGGGAGTTCAATCAAATCCGCAAAGTGAACGAGTTCAAGATTTCTTCTTGTTATTAGCTGTGTGCAATACGGTTGTTGTATCCAAGCATCCTCATCAGGATAAAGTAAGCATGAAATGTTATTTAAATGTCTTTTAAATTTGGTTTTAATTGAATTTATTTCGCAGATGAATTCGAGCGGTTTGTATTTGGATTCGTCAGGAAATTTTCTCAGTATCGACGAGTCTCCTGTGGTTAGAAACAAACAATCAACAACCAATAGACATGCAGCACCGACTGGTTCGACGCCACCCCCGTCGTACAACTCGACGCCGGTTAAAAAACATCGCCTTCTACCGTTGCCTTTTTTTGGTGGGACAGCGAGAACAGTCTCACCAACACCATCTCCCGGTGAATTGCGTCCAATTTACGAAGCAGAATCACCCGACGAGCTGGCTCTCGTCACTGCGGCGTATCAATACAATTGCCGAATACTCAAACGAATGGCAGATTCTGTTACATTGTCGCTTCCGGGTGAAGGACTAATCGAATTTCAATTATTACACACGTTGCCATTCGATCCGCAGAGGAAGAGAATGTCAGTTATTCTTCAACACCCGTTCACTAAAGAAATTATACTTTACTGTAAAGGAGCTGATTCATCAATGTTTCCATATCTAGCGCAACCGGCGACTAAAGGTAATCGATATTTATTTGTGCTCGACAATTATTAGTTAATAATAGATGAAATTTTGATGTTTAGATGGAAGAGACATGATATTTCGCACCCAGCAACAACTTAATAATTACGCTAGACGTGGGTTGAGAGTTCTCGTGATGGCTAAAAAGGTAAGTTTGTAGTTACTGTAATTTTTTTGCGAATGATCTAAAGTATTGGATTTTATTTTTTTAGATAATAAGTAAAGAGGAATATGAGTCTTGGGCGACTGGTCACCGTAAAGCTGAATTGGCGATAGAAGATAGAGAGCAGAGAGTAACGGATTCCGCCTCTATAATTGAAAGCGGGATGGAATTGTTAGGAGCAACTGGGATTGAAGATCGTCTGCAACAAGGAGTTCCTGAAACGATTACGTCTTTACGTGAAGCTGGAATTATCATTTGGGTGCTGACTGGAGATAAGCAAGAAACGGCAGTTAATATTGCTTATTCTTGTTGCTTATTTTCTTCCGAAATGGAAATCATTACAATTAATTCTAGATCAAAAGTATGGTTTTAAAAATTATTTTGGTGATTATATTTTACTGATAATTAGAAAAATTATTTTTTTTTATTAGGAAACGACAGAAGAAACGATTAAGTTTCATTTGGAGCAAATTAGACTGGAAGAGACGTCTCGTCCAGCTTCACCGTCGAGCGGTTGGAGCACGTCTCCTTTCTTTGTGACAAATAATTATCGGAAAAGAGGCTTAGTACTTGACGGGCGAGCTTTAGCGTTCGTTCTCGACAAGCAAATTGACCGTAGTTTTCTGGATTTAGCGCAGAAATGCAATGCAGTTCTGTGTTGTCGAGCAACACCGCTGCAAAAGGTAAATAAATATAGTTTTTCAATTTATATTATTCTCACAATTTTAACTTTACATTCTGTTAAAATTTATTTAATCTAGGCTTCCATTGTAAAATTAGTGAAAGATCAATTACGCGTGCTCACGTTGGCTATTGGTAGGTAAAAAATCGAGTTTCGAGTAATAAAATGATTTCTTAACATTTTTTATGTACTTTAGGCGATGGTGCTAACGATGTATCGATGATTCAAACTGCTGACGTTGGTATCGGGATATCTGGTCAGGAGGGGATGCAAGCAGTGATGGCGAGTGACTTTGCAATGGCGCAGTTTCACTACTTAGAACGCTTACTACTAGTTCACGGCCACTGGTGTTACGACCGTCTCGCTAGGATGGTGCTGTATTTCTTTTATAAAAACGCCGTAAGTGTTTTAAAAATAAATTTCATTATGCTTGAAAATCTTCAAAATTTAAAAAAAAAATTATTTCCAGGGGATTATTTTTATTATATTTTGGTTTCAACTATTTTGCGGCTTCTCTGGCATGGTGGTGATCGATCAGCTCAATATTATGTTGTACAATTTATTTTTCACATCCCTTCCACCACTTGTAATGGGCATCTACGATCAAGATGCACCCAGCGAATTACTCCTCAGTCAACCTCGTCTTTATCAACAAGGCGTTCGATCTCAGGTAAATAAAAATTTTAACTTTTCTTATCCACAATTTACTTAAAAATAATTTATTTGTAATTTTTTTTTAGGTATATAAACCCTATTCGTTTTGGGTGAATATTGGCGACGCTTTTTATCAGAGCATTATTATGTTCTTTTTCCCACTGCTGGTAAATATACATTTTTTTTTTATTATAAAAGGAACAGGAAGGAAAACAAATCCATTAATCAACGAAAATTTATTTTAGGCTCTCTACGACAGTCCGGTTGGCATTTGGGAATTTGGCAACACCGTAACGACGTGTTGTCTCTCAGTTCAATTATTTCATCTATGCATCGAAAGTAAATGTTGGGTGAGTAGATAACTGAGTTCTAAAACGAAAATAAAACAAAAAAATTAAAATAATTGTTTTTTTTTTTGCAGACTGCGCTTCATTTAGCCGCAATGGTTCTTAGTGTGGTTGTATATTTTGGCTTTGGTCTAGCTTACAACGCCATATGCCTAACGTGTCTTTCTTTACCAAACCCATATTGGGTGATGCAACATTCGATGGGACAACCTAGCTTTTGGTTAAACATTCTTCTCGTTACAATCACAGCGCTTTTGCCACGGTATTAAATTTATTTATTAATAAAAAATTGTTCATTTTAACTGATTTTTCGGGAATGTTAAATTTTAGAACTGCAGTTCGTTTTCTCCAAGCAAGTTTATGGCCGTCGGACGTTGCCGTGGCCTTAATGCTTCAGAAACAAGAGGAAGCTACGACAGCTGAAGGGGAATTCGGTGTAGCTTGGTCTCGGAGCACGAGCATTTCATCCGTCGTTCGAATAGGCGATAACACAGTGCAACATAATGAAAATCGCCGTTCTATGCAAAGTACATTAACCGAAGTTGCCTAAAATCGAAACAAAAACACAGCACGCATTTTCTGACGTTTTTTGACTACCGGTGATTGATTAACTTCAGGGAACTGTCCGATATAAAAATATTAAAAATATTTGAACACTATTTTCTACGTGCCACCTATTTGCATACGAATAAGTCCCATCAAATTTTTTTATCGTTCCATTTTATGCACTTAATTTATTTGATGATATTTTTTAATTTTGTGTTAACTTTT
Source organism: Stigmatogaster subterranea (assembly GCA_034696085.1). Taxonomy (NCBI): domain Eukaryota; kingdom Metazoa; phylum Arthropoda; class Chilopoda; order Geophilomorpha; family Himantariidae; genus Stigmatogaster; species Stigmatogaster subterranea. Next base: position 26,706 of record JAQIWS010000024.1, read on the forward strand.
TTTTTAAAATCGTGATTTTTGCTTATAATTAGTTTTCGTTGACTTATGCGATGTATACTTAAGGAAAAAGTGTCAATAACTTCTGTTAAAAGTGCCAATTTAGCAGTACGAAAAGATTAATGTTTTATATGATGTGAAATATATATAAATGAAAAAAGTTTATTAGCGTGGGGTAAGATATATAAATAAAATGTATATGTGTGTACAACATGTGGGCACAAATTGTAAACTCTCGATTGAGAAGCAATGTGCGTTACTAATAATAATTTGTTGTAGATTATTATCATCTCCGCTTTCCAGACAAATTTTCAAAATGAAATGTCCTAACGAATAAATTAATTTATATAATTTTGTACGATGTATGACGTTAAATGATAGAAATTAAAAATATAATTGCACAGTTATTAAATGAAGGTTTAACTTATTACGTTGTCATCACTCACCGATAATTAACTGATGAATTGCTACGATGTTTGTTGCTGTTTTCGTCTACCCGTCAAGGATTTGAGTTTATTTAACCAATTTTCACTCGTGCTAAATGTACGAAAATAATTTTTATTAAAAAGGTTAACGAATAAACATTGTAATTTGTTTTTACCTCAATGGTTTGTGTTCTATTTCGGGGTCATTTTGCCGCTCTGAGTAAAAGATTAAATACTGTAATATAATAATAAAAAGTAATTGTCATAGATTCACCTTTTAATTGACGAATAAATTCAGCTCTGCAGGCGATTTTTAAAGGAACTGGTTTGTCAATTTCTTCTTCAATTTTCAGTTGTTTATCGATTGCGGCTTTTAGCGACAATCCTAGCCACTCAGCTTCCTCTAACTAAATGGAATAAAATAGAAAAATAAATTTCATTAAATCAATAAACAATAAATTCGATAATGGAAAATACCGGAATAATAAAACTTTTGTATTTTTCGTAAATTTTTTCTCGCAAATCAGGATTATCCGGATAAATGTCTTTCCTAATCAAAGTTAAAATCATATTCCTTTTTAAATCCATCGCTATCTGTGACCTAAGATCAACGGGATGAGTCTGGAAAAAATTAATCAAAGTAAATTAACAATCTTGTCAATATGTCAACATTATTAAGATTTCTGTCAGTTTACTTTTAGGATGTAGAAATCAAAACCGAAGGCTTCATCGATTAATGTGAGCGCTCTCTTGGTTACTACGAGAGACATGTATTTATCCAGAATTTCGCTATAAACGACTGATCGCTGCAACTGTGGAACCCAATAACGAGGATACCGAGGAGAATTATCAGTTTTTTTCCTTAAACCTTTTATAACTCCTTCGCCTCCCCACAAGCCGTTATTACATTCCTTAGGAAAAATTAATGGAATCGGGCGATTTTCAAAGAGTTTTCTAGACAATAAAAATAATGTTACTACATAAATCCCCATGTTTAGTACAAATAAACTTACTCTTCACCCGTAATCGGATCTCTGGAATAGAATTTAGTTAGAGGGACGTAATGCACCGGTTTAGGCTGTTTGTGTTGCAATTCCTGTAAATATCGCTGATAATGTTCGGGCATTCGTTTGATAACCTCCACAGCTCTCCAATATTTCCATTGATTCCACATTTTGAAAGAAGTTCGAGGTAAACCGATGATAGTAAACACATGCGCTGCTTATACGAACATCGCCGCCATTTAAATATTTGATAAAACCGTTACGGTGAGGCGCTGTCAGTCGGTTAAAAAATACATGAAAAATAAACACATTTCTACAATGAAAAATTTTGAAATCAATCTTTTGTTCGGCTTTAGTATTGGTAGATAACCAATTCAAATATTTAAATTTATGGGAAAATATTCGTTTTCTCTTTGGTGTCTTAATTTTACCTCATATCTGCACTGTACAATAATATTAATATAAAATTTAGTAGAAAAAATAAATAAAAATTTCTATTTTTGGTATAGAAAATTATACAGCAAATTTTCTATCTTGTCTTCCTTTAAATTACACGTAAATTAAGTGAGCCCACGGATGACTACATTTTCCCATGCATTTTCCCTGCTCTACCGCTGACGTAACGCCACCTGTTGACATCGAGCAAAACCTAAAACTAAAGCTCGGCAGGTAAGCATCACATTTCAAAACAACGGGCAGCGCTGATTCCAATCTCAAATTTCTATATTTAAAATACATTTTTATTTCCGGCATACATAAAAAAAATTTTCCTCTTTTCCTTTGTAAACAAAACCCTACATTTAACACTCCTTCCACACGCAATTACACGCAGATAACTATCAATCACAGAATTTACAAATTACACACAGTAGCGCGAGTAAAAAAATTAACCGTGTGAAATATTTCAAACTGAACAAAGAAATTGTTTCGACCATTCTCACGGATCGCCTTTCGTTACCTGACAGTAACCAGGCAATAGCGAATCAACGTCATACCACATTATATCAAAAGCAATAAATACAGCAAAGAAAAACGCGTTTTTAGCTGGAATGTTGCCAATTTCTCGTTGACCTATTTTAAGTCGTCCTCGTTCAAAAACAAGCAGACGATCAGATCAGACAACAGATCTAGCAACAACATCGTCGAGATAAGTTCAAAAGGTAAATATGTCAGTAATTTATTTCGATTACACTTGCCGAGCAACAGATGGTGACTCCACTTTTAATACACATTGCCGTTAAATTATATATACAAGCAAATTATTTTATCATTTTTCTCGTAGATCTCTAGATTCAACCACAATCTTTTTATCTATTGATGTCCAAGTTACGCAAACAGAAATGCTGATAAACAAAGGATTTTTAATTTAATATAATAATCATAGTTTGGTCCAAAGTGAGTATAAAAGTCAGAATATAAAACCAGGTGAAAGTTAACGCCCATATTTTGTTACAGCAATGGCTGGATCAAAAAAAATTAAAATCCCGATGTTAGACGGAGGAAGAGGATGGCTAGCGGTTTTATCAGGAGCCATAGCGAATTTTATTTCTATGGGACTATATCGAAGTGGGGGAATTATATATATGGCGTCTGTTACGACATTTTCAGTATCGCGCACAGTAGCTGCGTGGATTCCCATGGTGACGTTGATGGTGGTTTTCCTGATAGGTAACACTTCACATCAATAAAAATATAATCTTTCACTGTCTATTATCTGCTAATACTCACTACTAAAAGTCTTTTGTGTTCGAATTAAATGTCTCGCAATAAAATTAATATCTCTGATTTAAGATGAATTAATTGAAACACGACCTAAATTAAATCCCATTAATTTAATACTTTACATTTTCATATGGTAATAAAAATGTCTTTTTTTTCCTGACAGCTCCAATCAGTACATATTTAGCTACACGTTTCACATTCCATCGAGTTGTGTTATGCGGCGGAATATTTGCGGTCATTGGAATGTTGACCAGTTTCCTCGCGACCAAATTTGAAACTGTTTTTGTCGGATGGAGTTTAATATTTGGTAAATAAAATTATTTTAAAATTGGTTAAAAACTATTTTAAATTTTTTTTTTAGGTTTGGGGTCCAGTATCGCGTTTTTTCCTTCTTTAGCAATTGTAGGTCAATGCTTCAAAAAGAAGCGACCATTAGCAAACGGTCTAGTTTTGGCGGGAGGAGCTGTCGGTTGCACTTGTTTGCCGCCACTTTTGGAATATTTGATCGAATTTTACAGATTGAGTGGAACGTGTTTAATTTTAGCTGGTATTGTAATGAATTATGTCGTCTGCGCATGTCTGTTGTACTCCGTGTCTAACGCTCCCATCCCCAAAAAAATTACGTTATTACAAGAAATTCCAGTCGTAGAAAAAAGTACTGACATAGTCGACGAAGAACCTCGTTCTGAGCATAATACAGAAACCGAAGTTAAAACGTTTCGATGTAAAATTGATCTGACTATAGTGAAGAATTTCACATTTCTCACGAATTGCTTCAGCAATGGCATCCAAGTCGCACTTTTTCTAGCGATGGTGACGATTCTTCCCGATTACGGTCAAGACGAAATCGGAACCAGTCCAATCGAAGGCGCGTACTTCGTGTCAGCGTCGGCCATCGCTGATTTAAGTGCTCGTCTTCTGTGTGGTTTCTGTCTTACAAGTCTAAAACTGAAGAAAGATATTTTGTACTTAGTTATTCTTCTCATCAACGTCGCCGATTTCGTGATTTTAGCGTTTGTTCCGATTTATTCCGTGGTCGTTGCCGCGTCCGTTTTAGGCGGTGCTTGTTTTGCGTGTGGGATGATTTTGTATTTTGAAGTCCTAGCAACGTGTCAATCTTCCGATAAATATCCATTGGCTTTCGGACTCAGTGAAATGATGAAAGCACCGTTTCTCTTAGCGATTGCGAGTTCTGTTGGTGAGAGTCGGTAACTTGAAAAAAATTCGAAATGTGGAAATTGTTAAAATATTTTTTTTTTTGTGTAAATAGGACGTTTAAAGGATGCGACGGGTAGTTACAAAGTGACGTTCTTAATATTTTCAGTCTCGGAATCGGTAGCAGCTTTAGTATGGATTATTGAAATAGTGAGGAAAAGGAGACAAAAATCTAACAAGAACTTAGAAGGCAGTGAAACAAAAATTTAATTTTCATAATAAAGGTTTTTGGAGGAACAATATACAAGTTTCATTTTATTTAATAAGTAAAAATTTTACTCCATTCTGTTACTTACTCTTCGGACAGTTCCTACTGGCTCGAAAACTTACAATCGCCGATTGATATTCTTCTAGGGAAGTAGCTGAATTTTGCAACTCCGAATACAATCGAGTCACGGAAGAGCATAATTCGTTCTAAAAAATTAAAGTGTACTGTTAGTGAATCAGTAATAAAATATTAATTATATAACTTACCAAATTTTCACCAGGACTAAACGTTAAAAGCCACTTCAAACATTCCAAATTTGATTTTAACTCTACCATCGTCTTGGGCATCGTACAAATGAGATCAAGCACAGCTCTAAAAAATAACAATTTTATCAGTTACGTGTAATTTCCACACATCTCAATACTAAATTTCTGCAAAAAAAATTTTTATAGACTACTTTATTTTATAGTAAATAAAAGTATAGAGGGATTTACTGGTGATATTTCGCGTGGATAGGGATCGACGAATCGCAGCTTTTACTTTGAAGATAATTTTCAATCTGCAGCTGATGATCGATCACGCATTTCACCCGGCGGAGTTCCTCGGTTAATTTCTTAACTTTGTCGTCTGCGTAAAAAAATAAAAAATTAAATAAAATGGTACAAAAATTCAAATTTTTGTAAATTTTGAGACTTACCAATTGCGGAAGGCTGACCGGTAGATTCATGATATGTATTGTAGACTGCAACATCCCAATTGAGCTACATTGGCATAAAATTATTTTGTTAATCACAATTCTGAAAAATTAAAATTAGAAATTTTTTTTGCAGTGACGTCTTTATACTTTATTAAGACGATCCTGCGCAATAATTAATTCCTGTGCACGGTTGATAGCGTCGTCGGCAGCTTCAATAACGTTATCGGGTGAATTAAATTTCTGTTTTTAAAAAAAAATATTGAAAAATTGTGGTAGGTTTAACAACAACATCGGTTCTATTTTAAGATTTCAAAAACAAACCTTCGAGCAGCATACGTCGTAACCAAAGCCTTCAGCCTCCTTGATGATCTCCAAAGCCGCCGTACGCAATTTCGTGTTGCTTATTGACATATTTGAAACCGTAGAACCCATGACTTTTAATCGTTGACAAATTCAATCAACCCAAAATTCGTTTCAATTTGAAATTTAAAACTCGATCGCAGTGGAGAATAACATAAAGCGGCGGCGCCTGGTGTCAAAATTAAAAACTTACGACGCTTTTGTTCGTGGACGTTGGTTTAATCAGCACTTCCAGTGAAATGTTTTCCTTATCAGATCCAACTTTTTTTCAATTTTGCTATTTAATATTTAAAAACATGAATATTTGAACTCAGATTTATTTATTTCAATTGATCAAATATGTAAATGACCGATTATATAAACACAACATGATGAACATTGATTGCTTTATCAGTTTAAATTTATAATTAAATATTTATCATTGCAAATTAAACTCACCGACTGAAAGAATTTCACATTCAACACGGCTCGTAAAACCCCTTTCAAAATTTTCATCCTCACAAGAGAATCGCACTACTTCACACCGTAATTTACTCTTGTCAAAATTACAGAAACCACTGTTAAAATGCTATAAAACACCATCATTAAACATAATCACGGCGATTACGAATGATATATCACATTTTCCCCCAGTTAAGTAAACATTAATTATTTTCGGGTGATGACTTCTTTATCTTTTAGACCCTTGAGATGTTTATACGGGAGTTCAAATTTATTCTGAGGTCCATTACTGAGCTAATAAGTTTTAAGTCCAACTTGCGTGTATAAAAGAACCCAACTCGTTACCATTTTCAACGAGCCATTTGATAATTCATCATGCACGGTTGGCTAACTGCGACCTTTTGTATTCTTCTTGGTAAGTATAACGAATTTAGACGATGTATGCGAATGTTAAATCATTATTTTATAATTTACAGGCTTGCATGTTGGATGGGGACATGGTATGCACGTTATATCGCACGTATGAAGAATGTTTTATATTAAATTTTAATGCTATTGTGGTATTTTTATAGTATTGCCCAAGGGTCAGACTTTCGATTACCTGTACAAAACCGTCGTTTTAAGTGGAAGTCCGGAGATAGCATCTCAATTTGCGGCGTTTGGTCTGCAATGTAGGGTCAAAGTGATTAGCGTTACTGATGCTAAACTCGCTATTCAGGTAGAATTGTCAAGAGAATAATGAAATCTGTATACGTCTAACCGTTTACTTGTATTACAGATCATCGACGTCAAGATAGGAAAAGGAAATGAAGAGTTCTCTCGGATAAGCCCAGATGAAATTCCATTGCAGTATTCTGGTTCAAGGGTTTACGACGGCAATTTGACAAAGCCTTTTGCAGTAAATTTTAACTCGGAAGGATTGGTAAATGCGCGACTCGTGAGATTCCGACTTTAATTTTGTGGTACAGTAATATAATTATTTGTTTGTAGATCGAAAATCTGGAGTGCGCAAATGACGATTCGGAGTGGTCAGTCGACTTTAAAATCGGATTGGCGTCTTTTTTTGAAATCCATAAAGTCTCAGGCGTTAATTCGGAATCCGATAAACAAAGCCGTGGAAACGACCATCAGGATGTTGGTACTGTTCTGGAAACCATCGAACCAACGTTCGCTGGCAACTGCAAAACGATTTACGACTACCGATCAAAGTGGACACCATCGGATGCGCTTCGAGCGATGGACATCACCAGAACCAGAGACTACAAAAATTGTATCGACGAACCATATTTCGCAATATCCACCCACAGAGCATTTAAATGCGACTCTTGCGATGCGGATGTTTCTGTAACTTTAAAAATTACATTTTTATTGTTGTTTCAAGATGAGATATAACGACTGTATTTTTTCTTTTATCTTTACAGCATCCACTCAGTAGAAATACTGTGTATCGTTACGAGACAGAGATCGATAAGCAAGGAAACTACATCATCAAAAACGCAATTTGCGATGGGGTGGTTAGATTCGCTCCAGTTGGTCAACAAGCTGACGCTCTAACCGTGATTCACAAGTAATAAACTGCGGTTTAGCAACAACTACCACGATATGAAGTCGCCAACGTAAATTACACTTTAAATTTCAGCCAAACTCTCGAACTACTGCAATTAAGAAGTGAGAAACAGGCCATGTCGGTATCGTCAGCAACCAAAATCATAAAACCATTTTCTAATTTGTTTGACAAATTAACTGCGATGCGAAGAACCACCGACCTCAATACGCCCGTTATTTACAAACAATTAATTGGAGGACGAAGTTACCACTTGGAGGCAAGAATAATACAATTTTAAACTCATTTAGTCTTTTACCAAAAAACTTTTTTATTTATCTCTTCTTAGGCTAGAAATCTCATTAAGCAAACTGCTAAGCTGATGGCCGAAGAACCCACGGCAGATGAATACAAAGTCATTATTGCTGCAATCTCTAACATTCAACTTGCGTTGTTCACGGTTCCATACCACGAGCTCCGAGTACTCGCCGAGGGATTCTCGGGAATTAGCAGTAATGAGTCCAGAATTGCAAGGTAAGTGGAAAAGAAATATCGTTCTATATAAATCAGTACTAAGTGCAATTTGCAAATTTTTAGAAAGTTGTTCTACGAAATGGTTGCTCTCACTGCGACTAATCCGTGCATCAAGTTAATATTGGAAGCCTCTATGAAGAAATGGATAAACGCTTATGAGACAGCTGATTTATTGCCCACCGTTGCGGGTCATGTTGCCAATCCCAACGTGTTATTGATGGACAAATTTATGGTGGAAATTTTGAGCAACATTAATTTTCTGTCAAATTAGACGTTAATGGAGTTTTTTGAGTAGGAATTTTGCCAATCTGAAGATGTAAAACAGCACCAACAACTTTACATCACTTGTGTTATAAATTTCGGGAGTATGGTGGCTAAAACTTGCGGTGAAAAGAAATACCAGCTGCCCTCAGCTCCAAAAAATTTCTGCCCTAAAGAAAAATTGCAACGTTATATTTCGGTAAATTTAATTTAATTTTGGTATAGATTACTTTAAAAATTTCATTTTGTGTGCAATTTTTACTATAATCTTTTTTCATTTTACTGTCAGACAATGCAAAACGAACTCGAACGTTCAACTTCGGAAGAAAAAACCGCGGCTTTTATCACTTGCTTTAGCAACATGGCTGTAAAAGAAGTTAAACATATTCTGTTTAGATATGCACGAAACAGCGCGAACGCGGCAACTAAAATGATTCAAACTAGAGCTATCTACGGTCTAATTCCATTAGCAAAGCAATATTCCACTCTGGTACGTGGTAATAATAAATTTTTCCTTACAACATCCAATTGCTTATCATTAAAAATTTAATAGGTTCAGGACGCCCTCGTCTCGTTAATATTCGATTCCAGTAAAGACGCCGATGTGCGAATTTCGGGGTTTAGAGCTCTCATGGTAACACGTCCATCTTGGCCAATCTTCGAGAAGATAGCGATGCTCAGCAAATACGACGGCGATCAAAAATTCTGCGTTACTGTCTACACCACTTTCAGAGCTCTGGCTAATACAACGCATCCTTGTCTTTCCGACGCGTAAATAATTGCGGTGATTTACAATTTTTATTGCCGACAAATAATTGCAGGTGTTTGCACTTCTCAGGTCTGGCCACGCTAAACACGCTCTTAATTTGATGGATGAGAACCAAGACACGAGTGCTTGGATCGCATCCAACCGAATTAGCGAAGGAAAAATAAGTACGTCTCGGCCTAACTACCGAAATATGGTGTAATTTTTCTTCCACGCTAATTGAATTGTGCCATATTTATAGAGTACTTAGAAGTTCAGTCTCTTTTAAATCTGATGGTAGTTGGAGATGCTGGCTCTTTGACTCCGAGTAGAGCTTCGTTGCGTTTGGAGAATCTTATTTCTGATTACACTTCTAATCTTTTATTGGTAATTTCGATGGAGTAGCGTTAAGATTTCCTGATAGCAGCTATATTTCTGTTGCTACTTTCTTTATTTTATGTTTGTAGATGAGTTTTTATGGAAGGAATATGAGCCATCTTGTTGATCGATTGCTGGGTTCTTCAGCTTTGCTGGACGGCAAAGTTCTCATGGAAAGAATTCTTCAATTAGACGAACCGCTGTCAAATTTAGGTGTAGAGAAGATTGCTGAAAAAGTAAGATTCAATTTAACTTTGTCGAAAAACTGAGTGGTTAAATGGTGATTATTTCCTTTTCGTAGATTGGATATGTTCCTCGCGACGAGCCAACGTTTGAAGCGTTTGTTTTTAGTCGTTTTATGGATTTTCAACACAACCAATATCATTTTGACAAGGATTCAATCTCTGATATCTTACGTACTGTCGGTAAAAAAAATTTTTGACGTTTGAAATATTGCGCTTGAACGAAAAACCGATCGATACTGTTTTTGTTGCAGATCTTAGGTTGTCAGAAAACGGATTTGACGTTAGTTATAACTACGTAAGAACATTAATGCCACTTTACGTCTCCTTGATTTTGCCGATCGACGCCGGCTTCAACCTAAATTTAATGGTGAAGACATCAATTCAATGGGCCCTTGACTTGCAGACTAAACTCGAATCTCGACGACAGTCGTCTGAAACTAATTATCAACTCGATTTCTATCTCAAACCTCAGTAAGAAATTGAAAAATTTTATAATTTCGATTTTCATAAAACTTTAAACACAACTTATATTTTTTCCCCCTCAGCCTAGCCACGAACACGCACGCGCACATTGGCGTCATTGTGCCTGCAGAAAATATTTTTCTCGGTGTTGAGTACGACACAACATTTATCGCAACTCCATTGTTGTCGGGTGAAGTTGAAGCGAAATTGCATTCAAGTAAATGCGAAATTCGTGTTGTGCCAAAAACCGACAACAAAAACGACAAAACAATTTTGGATTTTCAAACTCTTCCATACACAACCATTAAAGACATTTTTGATTTTAAACCACTGAGTGGAAACTCTGAATTGATCCATGCCATGAAAGCTAAAGAAGTTAGTAAAATTTCAAATTTCAAAATTTCAACTTAACCATTTTTTAATGCCAAAAAAACTCATCTTTTTCTTTAGTACGAAATACCGATTTGGGATAAAACCCTGGCTGTCGACGTCAAGACGGAGGGTTTCTGGGATGATCGAGGAAGCCATGGCAATTACGTGACAGAAAACTCTTTGAATGGTTTTCTTAGTTTCTGGTGGCTGAATGAACAATTCCGCGTTCGTGAATATCGATTAATGCGCAAAAGTGCTGCATTACCTGAAGTATGCCCTTTTATTTAATTATTTTATTATACTATGTTATTTTTAATATAATTTTTGTAATTTAATTATAGTTTAATTATAAAATGAAATGGGAGTACGAGGTGGCGAAAAGTCAACCAGAAAAACGATTTCGAAATGTTTGGTACATGGTGTGGAAAGCAATTGCCGGTTGGTCTGATATTCCCGTTGACTGCCAATACGAAAACCAAAAGCAATTTAGACAATGGGATAGTTCAGAAGAAAGTTCTGATGAATCTTCGCCCACTCGTCTTTACCAATACACGTCACCGTCTTCTAGACCCCACTTTGATTCTAAATCAAATGAAAATGACGGTTCTGATGAAAACGACGGTGATTACCGTGGTTCTTATTCCAAGACTGCACAACGGTACCAAGCTAACGACAACATAAATATTGAAGAAGCCAAAATTGGCGAAGGAAGTGCGTTTTTTTCAGTTAAGATGTATTCCGATGTGAATAATTAATTCGAGTTTTTTTGGGTTTTTTTTATCCTTTCCTCGCATAGATTCCTCGTTAAAAATTATTATTGAAGCCACTGCAAAAACGGATACTACCTGGGGTTATCACACAGACTTTTATGTTACTCAACGCCACAAAGATTGGAAAACTTCGTTCGGAATTTCAATATCTCCAATTGGCAGCGTGCCACAGAAAAAGGTTTTTGAAGCTAAAAAATCCAATTTTTTATTTCACGTCTTCGTGGTTTAATTATTCATTTTTAATATCACCCATTCCCTTCAGATTTGTTTGGCGGGTTCAACCGAGAGAACAAAACCCCCTTGTCTTTTCGGGCGACAAACACCGGATCTGAGACAAGCTATAATAATAAAGAACGCGATGCTAATGTATGGCAACACCTGTTCGAATCCAGAAACGTCGTTTGATGTTAACGTAGATATTGTTATTATTCATGTTATTCTGCAATTCATAGAATAATTTACATAGGTGGTTATGAAAAAATCAAGAGAACAGACGGATTCTCGAAGAGATTTCCCGTGGTTTTATCGCCAATGCATAACTGATAGAAACAGTGGTCAACCAATGAGTTTTGCTTGCATGCAGCAGCAAGAAGATGAAGCTAAACTTAATAACGTTGAAGTTGTCGTGAAGTATGATAAAGTATGTAGTCATAAATTACAATTTTTTTCCGTTTTTTTTTTTCAGTTAAAAAAAATTTTTTTTTTAGATGTCACCCCGGTTTTATAACCGAACTAAGCAACTGGAAGAATTTCTCATGGTCGTTTTGTATCCATATTTGAGTCACAATTACGAAGCAGAAAATCCATCTCGACGAGTAAAGCTCGTTGCAAATTATCGGGATAATATTCCAGTTGTTGATTTGAGAATCGAGTATCCAAAACAAACCTACGAATTTAGTCAAGTGTATTACGGAAATTACGTTCCACTCGTCGATGTACCGAGTGTTGCAAAGTCCAGGGTTCAACGCGGTTTAGATTATTGGTCAGACAACACGCTTACCCGTAAGTCCGTTCAGTGAATTCAACGAGAGTCAATTTAAAACGAGGGTAAATATCGATTGCAGCCACTTGTACATTTGGAAATGATTACGTGAGCGGTTTCAATAATGTTACTTTCAACTTCACTCATCCAACTGGTTGTCAATATTTGTTCTCCGCCGACTGTTCTGGTTCAAACAAATTCGAAGTCAGCGTTTTACGAGAATCCCGAGACAACAAGGTGACGCGACGTGCTTCGAGACTTTAAATTTACTGAAAATCAATTTTATTTTATTCGATAACAGACCCTGGTCGTACGTGTGTTGAAAACCGTGATAGAAATTAACCCGAATCGCCGCTCCGATGTTACCATCGGCGGCAAAGGTTACTCGATGAAAGATGGAACTGAATTAATGATCACGGACAGCTCGACCGGACCTGCGCTGATAGCGACGGTTGTGAAAGATTGGGGCAGATATAAAGTGATCATGACTTTTATCCGAATGAGTGTTCATTTTGACGGAAAACACACCCAACTCATCGTACGACCTTAGAAACAAATGGAGCGTAATTAAAAGTCATTAACTCTCCTCAAATTGCAGACTTCCAACATGTGGGAAAACCCCTTATGTGGCATTTGCGGTCAGTACAGTCCATTAGATTCGGATTTATTCGAGGGTCCTGGCAAAGATCTCTACACTGAAGGCAGCGACTTCGCGCAAACATACGTAATGCCCAGATCCAGCTGCACTGTTTCTCCTCGACTTCGAGGACAGAAAATAAAACCTGCCGAAGCGTATCGTAAGTTTTGATTAAAGTCGTTTTCAGTAATTTACAAAAGAAATTTAATTTAAATTATATCTAGGTATGGGATCTTCTCCTTGTCACAAATTCGAGCCGATTGTGAGGAGTTTTAAGGATAACATTACTTGTATTTCAACGGCTCCGGCAATGGAATGCAACGTATTCTGCGAGTCTGATGGAGATAAACCGAAGCTTATCGACTTTGAGTGTATCGAAGATGAAGGCCGAGACGTTATTTCACAACTTTTATCAGCCTACAAGATCGGTGATCTGGATTCCTTGCCTACGAAGCCCTTCCGAAAAACCGTGATCGTTCATCTGCCTGAAAAATGTAGTCAAGTTTGATGAAAAAACGACAAAGATATTAATTTATGATATTTATATTATGTAACCTATAAATTACCGATTGAATAAACTTAAATATTTATTGCACACATTGAATGGTTTACATTGTCTTTATTTTTGCAGTTTTATTAAATTTGAGATATTTTGCGTTGTCCGCAGAAAACTTTTTGTCTTTGATTGTTTTTGCAGAGCTGCGATTATGGTCGCAAATGATTGCACCTCGAAGAAAACTCGCTCACAAATTTAATAACAGAAACCAGGGATCTTTCTTTATATAGCTGGTTACCAATATATTTTATACCACCGCTCTCCTAGATTGTATTTTGGGAATGTTGGACTCTCGTCCTTTCTCTTAAGAAATCAATTTTATTTCCTACTTTCTCATTTCAATGGAACAAAACTTTATCTCTTTATTACTAAGTACAATAAAATATTTGAAATCCAATAACACATAACACACATTTCGTTTGATTGTATTCTTAACCAAAATTTGGCTCAAATTCAACGTTTCATAAATTTAATCGGATGGAAAATGAAGGTGAGTAATTGACTAAGTGAATAAGTTAAACAAAATTAGTCTAACGCGCGCTTTGTCTTCAACGACTTAATGAGTCGACGTAATTAAAAATGACGACGTCTATTAGATTTCAATACGTCAGTTAATTTACTGACTTTCAAATCCGCGCGTTTAGCATGTAACTAGTTAAAAATAAGACTTTGAAAAGATAATAGAAATTCCAGCAATGAAAAAAAAAAATTTTAGAATCAAAATTCACCTAATGAGACTAAATGAAAAATAGAAAGAAAGCTTTTAAAGCAAACGTTCAGCAATTTACGCATTTAGAGCTTTGAAGTTAAATAGTTAAACGGCTTCAAAATGTCACGGGGTTATCCTCTATTTTACACCGTACCACGGTACTAATATTATTTACTTTTAATTAAATTACTTCACCCTTATCGTTAAAAACATATTGCGACGTAATAAAGCAAGCAATAATTTGCTACTAATGTTTTTACCACGTCGTAATAAAAAAAATATATGTCATCGTTCAATTTAAATAATTGACCAATTAGCATTTATAATTTGTCAAACTCTCCCATACAAAATGATTTTTTTTAAATTAAGCTCGATTAGTGACATTTTCCCAGGTGCAACTTTAAACCAAAAAATTTTAATAATAGATTAAAACATGCGAAGCTAGAAATTAAGCTTAATTTCGGATTACTGATATTAGCAATATTTAATTTTCTCACGTATAAAAGCGAGGTTGTTATTTTCATCATTTTATCCTTCAAATACGTGAAGCTTTTCTGTTTTTGACCTTTGACCTAAAGAGATGATTAGCATTCATTGCCTACTCCGTTTATTTAAAACCGTGACATTAAGGTTAATTAATGGATTCTATTGACTGATTTTAGATATCAGACGTTTATTCACAGTGTTAAGGGTAAAGGTTGAACTTTTCCACATCGAGTCATTTCTATGGAAACTCATTTCAGAAACTCCTAATGCGCGAAGGATTAATGAGTTTAAATTTGTAATTACGTGGTGATTGCGATATTGAAACGTTCCGAATGATTTTCATGGTGATTTAGTAATTTGTCAAGTGAATTTAATGCAAATTTGAAGTGCACTTGGTGTAATTTTAAATGTTACGCACCGCGAAACTAAAATCCACGTTGGATCTGAGATTACGTTATCATGAATAAATAAAAAAATAATCTGTTGACGTTGCGATGACGTAACGCAGACGTAAATTTGATTTGATAATAATCCGCAATCAATAAAACTAACTTGTTTTTAATAGTCACCTCAGACCTCACTCGCAGAAAATGAGATTCTCCCTCACCTCACGAATCGATTTATCACCATTTCAAAGACGACATTTCATGTTTCAGTTGAAACAGTTTACATTTCTAATCTTAATAATCACAATCATTCCTAATCCTATTGAATTTTTCACCATTAATTCCGAGAAATTTAAATTTTTCTTTGTAGGAATTTAATTTAGACTAAAAATACAAAACTTTTTCCTGCACTGAAATTGCTTATTTTTTACTACAAAGTAAAAAATACTAACTTTATTTCTAGCAAACTAAACGACTCAAAATGGCTAAATTATCCTCTACACAATCCTCACTCAACGCGTTAAGCTCGGATTTCTAAAATTTAAATGACGCTCGAGTGTGTAGCGAATCAAAACACAACGCAAGCGATACCAAATTAAATTATTCTTTATGTAAGTGTTGAATTATACTGGATACGCAGGAAAAGCGTTATACGAGACCTTGCCGTTAAACTAGTAACACGAACCAATCTGAGCAAATTGCAGCGTGCGAGAAAGCTGTAAAAATGTTTCGTCCGTGTGCTGAAAGTAGAAAAGTTGTTGATTGAATTAAAGATTTATGCATTATTCTTCGAGTGTGATAGCGATGCTCGCTTTGTTTATTGCTTTAAAAAATTGTTTCAACATTGCCAAATTTTTTATTACGCGATATTGATCCATAAAATAAAAACTCGAGTTGAAAATTGATTTTTTCAAAAAAGTTTGCAGGATTTTATTAATTTTCGTGAATTGTTTTTTTAAGGTGATTTTTTCTCCCGTCTTTTTTGAATCACGCGTGAAAAAATCTCAAGATTCGATTTGTGAATTAAGAGCGCTTGAATGACAAAGTTTTATTAAGAAAATTTCCATCGGTAACCCGGTGAATTGAGCGCACCTGGAATTTCACCCGAGACAAAATTAAGATTACAAATTTGATCTTATCAAAAAATCAGAGTGTAGTTCAAATTGATAACTGACGACGTTTTTCAATCGGTGCGATTTTCGGAGTCCGTTTTGAATTTTCGCTGTTCATTCGCTCGATCGATGCAATTTTAATCATAAAAATGTAAAACCGGAATTTTAAATGATACGCAATAAACTCGCTCACGGAGTAAATTTTTAAAAAATAAAAACTAATCTGTAGTCTAATTTAATGTTAATCTTTACACGTGCAGAACGACACGAACGTGCTTTGAAATGCATTAACGCTCGCGGGACGAACGCTGTTGGCATAGAAGCGAGTTCAATTATAAAATGGAAATGAACCAAATTGGGAATTTCCAGGATATGGTGGGCGAGGTACAATAGCCATGGGCAAATTCCACTGATGTAAAAACTTTTTTTAATTGCTGGAAAATTGACTCGGGATGACGTTCAACGTGCGCATTCTGCTCTGAAGAATTTTTCGTGAGATATTTCAGGAAAAATTAGTAATCAAAATAAAATTTATTGGTAATTCCATCGTGGAATTAAGCCCAGACGTAAACTGGATGGATATTTAAAAATGATGACGTCTTCGTGGTCCGACCGTAATTGCGCAATGTCTGATCAACCGTAAGTCCTGAAGGCTCAACGTGAACGTAAAAAAATTCTTTCTCCTTCTATAAAAGCTTATTTCGTTTACTTTTCCACTGATCTTGCAATAAAAACCAACAATCTCGACAAGGAAAAATTTCTATAAATTATGGTAAAAGTGTAATACTATAATTTCACAAAATATACCGTAATCTCTACATTTAAGAGAATAATGGATATGATTTTACTAAAAAGATTATACGGTATTTTCAGAAAACGATCGATCAATGTCCGTGAAAAAAAATGATCGCGATAAGAGAATTTTCCATCTTCACGATTTATTCCTCGCAGTCATGTCGCTCTTCAGAATAGCTAATCGCGACACTGTTTAAAAATTCATCATCTGCGACGGGATTTAAACTAACTAAAAGATTTATTAGATTTAAATGTTTAAAATTCCGAACCACAGATCACTGAACTCCGTAAATTCACCCGAAGAAATGAAATTTTTACATCGTACCCACTGAAAAAAAATGTCACGTGGTCGTCGACAACTTTTCTTGTCGAGAACAAATGGGAAACTATTCTCTGGAGTGAAGGTTTGAGTTTTGGACGATCAGCACGTGCTGAGCAAGGATTGTAGGAGATTGAACAAAAAATATTTTTTTGCATTTTGTAGTCGACAGTAAAATGAAGAACGTCGACTTTTTATTACATCAACGACTTTGCGGTTCGCATTTTAAAAAGCATACAGAAACTCAACGCTGAAAACCAACCACGTGGATCAATGACTCATTTCCTACAGATCAAATATTTACACATTCAACCCCCAAAAAGACAAAATTGAGTATAATTACAATCTGTTCTTAAATTTTAATTTTCTGTATAATAAACAGAAAGAATTACTCTAACAGAAAGAATTTTTTAATATCTATTAGAGTTGACAAATTTTACTGTGCTAATACTCGTATTTATTTTCGACCGTCCTTGACATCTGTTCACCAAATAAACGATAAGTATTAGAAGCATAAGAGAACCAAGGATTATCACACCGTAAATAACACCTTTGCCTATCTTGGCAGGTGTGACAGCCATTGATTTGAACTTATCAGCGTTGGGGCTGTCAATCGTGGCTCCCTCACTCAACCACAAAACCGGGTGCATCAGTCGAGGCATTTTGCTCATTTCGCAGTCTGCAAATTCTGGGAATAAAGTTTCCATCGCTACATTTATTTGACTCGTTCTTCGCGCGTTCATAACAGTTCCAGTCATAGGTTCGATGTCGACGTAGACTCCGTGTTTTTCTTTACTCGGTTGCAGTCCTTCGACAGCTTTTAAGAGAAGTGGAGATGATTGGTAAAAATGCGGAGGTGACATGAAAACTGGCGCGTCTTTTTGACATTTGTTCATACTGATTAATCCAGTGTACATGCACTCGTCTTTTTCGCAGAAACATTCGTTGTCGGGATTGATAGCTGGATCTGCCATTAAACCGAGATCAGATGTAAATCGATAATTTAGAATTCCTTCATTTTCCACTTCTTTTTCGTAAATTAAGTATGTTGACCGACAGATTTCGGGCACGTAGACGCGAGGGATCCAGTCTTTTTTAATGAACGGTGGGAATTGAGTGCCGTCGGTGCCGTTGATGTCGTTGCAGTGGGAATTTGGTTTCCAGAAATTTAAACGTGGCTCTCCGTTCCATTTATCGATGACTGTGTATTTACCGACGTCTTTTTTCCCAGTATGAATCGAGAAATTACCGTCAACCAAGAAACTCGCATTTTGTTTGTAGAAAAAGGCAAAAGTGTTGTCTGGTAAAATTTCTCTTTTAGATGCATCTGCAACCAACTTCGCAAACGGGTAGAAATATCCGTCGAAGAGTAAGGTACTAACACTTTCACTAACGTACAATTTTTCTTTCCATAAAATTGCGTCCAACTTTGATTTTAAATCTGGTGCCTCCATTCTGGCAGCTTTTGCTATCGCAATACCAGGAACGTTTGGAATAGTTATAATATCGTCTTCTGCACCATTCGATCGACTTTGATCAAAAACGTACGTTTTACGGTGTTGATAATCTACCGTCCCATTTTCTGAATTCCAATCCGAAATATTTTTTTCTCTAGTTTCTCTATTAAAAAAAAAATCACATTGTAGCAAAAACGATTAAAAAAAAACCAAAAATTTAAAAAATTTTAAACTTACATGTAAAAATAAGGACCTTTTTCTTCTAACTTTGGTACAGCGTTATGCTTGACAACATCGTGCGCGTTTGTCACATTGAAAAAATAAAATTTCATCTGCAACGGCACGGAGCCTTTTTGCCAATTTTCAAACGACATACCAGACTTTGTCTCCAAATTAAGGTTCTACAATTAAAACAAAATTTAACCACTATAACATTAAATACATATAAAATTTTGCAATAATCTTACCTCTTTCACTTGATTATTTACGATATCTGGAAAAATTTTATAAAGTACCGCTCCCCCTCCTATAAGAGCAATGCTAACCACAGCTACAACACCGAGACACACTGTTGAACACTTCATCTTGATGAATATCGAAAAGAAGGACAACACTCACCTGACTAACATTTAACCATCGAGTAATCACTTATCTAAGTTTCTTGATAGAAGAATATTTGCGCAACTTAGAAGATAATGTTTGATGTATTAGTTATCATCGTTAACACAAAAGCCTGATTGGAACATAATCAAGATTCTACGGTTTAAAGGATATGTGTAAATAGTGGTATACGTAATTTTGTATACTTTAAAGATTAATTTGTCAGATAACAAATAAATGCGTAGTTGGCACACGAAATTTTTGCTTACAGTAAATTTGGCGATAAATGCAGATAAATAATTTTTTTTTCGTAAATAACTTTTATTACATTTTTGGTCTTTGATGAATGACGTATATATTTCACATTTTTCTTTTCAAGACAAGGATTTTTATTAAATTGAAACCTCAACTTTTTTTCTTTATTTATATTTTATTTTTATTTTTATTTTATTTTTTTTAAACATAAAATAACAACAGATCACGCAGACCCCGAAGTAGATACACTAGTCTACAACTCCGAATTTTTTGTATATTTTCATTTGGTAGTATAGGTAATGTTCGAAAAATGGTCATTGAGCTTTTTTTTTTCTCGTTATAAGGATGGATGTATAAATTTATTTATTATTTTTTTTTTTTCAAAGGTGAGATGACGTTTTCTTTCTCAAACAAACATAAAAATTTTCCTACACGGGCAATTTTTTCGCAAATGATGATAAAAAACATTGAACGGAAAAACGCACAATTATAACGATATTAAAACAGCATTTTAACAAATACACAACCACATTAAAAACTCTTCAATATACGAAACCACAAATCCATTGCAACTGCTTATATATTTTTATTTATTCATCTTATCCTCCAGTCATTTTGCTTATTGCTCAATTCAAACACCCGCAACAGATGTGTTTCTTCCTCATATTGATTTATTCTTACATTAATTAAAAACACGAAGCAAAAAATTTTTGTAATTAACCAACCATCTTTGCCTAATAATTATTTTCTTCTACACCAAAAAACCACAACATAAAACAAATTCACGAAAATTAACAAACTAACGAAACAAAGATAAAAATTATTTCAATCTCGCACTCCGATCCATCAACATGAAATCATCAAAAAATTCAACCAAAAATCCCCAAAAAATCAAAAAGAGGAAAAAATTGAAACAAAAATCTGATTTTTCTTACCGCACAGGGTTTTAGCACTTGGTTTCTAACGTATCTACAACCAAAAGATCCTCCTTCTGATTGGGAACCATGACGCACAAAGGTTCCCCTCCACAAGCACCTCCTTCACTCGCCCATGATAAAGAGTTCCTTTCCAGAGGCGATTCACAAGGCGTTGGAGTCCTAATTTGAATTTGTATGTCATCGCCGTACAACGTCACCGACGAATTATCGGGCGAGTAGGACGCTCTCGCAGCTCCAGAAAAGGTTGTCTCACCACTCGGAGCTGGTAATTGATTGCTGCACGCGCCGTTCGGTTCCGCCTCGTGGCTGCCCGCTCCTCCGTCGACGAGATCGGTGGCCGCTGTAAGTCGCGCCTGAAAATGGGCGTAGGAATGGAAGCCCTCAGCAGTGTGGAGTGAATCCCTGACGTTGTTAACTCCGTCCTGCATTTTGTATTCGATTCCAGTCGATTCAATTTCCTCTTTGGATTTAGGTTGGCTGCAGTGGTGATGCTGCGGTTTGCATTTAGTTTTATAAAGTAAAAAGACGCCGAAGAAGAGAATGAGGCCTCCAAGAGTAGCCGCAATTCTTACTCCCGTCATAACGTCGTACGTTTTAAAGTATTCATCACGAACTGCTTCTCGAGTTTTCGGCGTTGTTTGATCCACCAGGCGTGAAGAAGTGCACGAAATCCCAGAGCACGAACTGGAAGTTGGCGACGAATAAGGAGTGGTAAATCCTCGGGAACCCATTCTCACGTGACCGCCGAGGGTCAACTATCTAACATCAAACTGAGCACAGAAAAAAACACGGCTACCGGACTTGAGCTCCTCTACGCATCCAGTTGTCTGGCTCATCGCTCTCCTCCTGCACAATGGCGGTAAAATCTATTCACACAAAGGCACAAATCGTAGTTGGCACCGACGCACCGTTCCTCGTTTTTAAACATCTGCAAGTTATAATCCAGAAATGTCCAGTCAGCAACCAACATCTTCTCCATCGAGTTGAAGCTGGTCGTTTCTCTGGGAATGCATCACTATCGGAGCCGCCCCGGGAGGTTGTTCCTTTATGGGAAAGAAAAACACATCGAGTTAGTTGTAAAATAAACTCAGCTACATTGGTCAAACAAATAAAATAGGAGCAATGCACACTCGCTTTTCTACACTGTTTATCACCAGTTGGCGCCCGCCTGTTCAATTTCTTTCGTCTCGTGTGAGTCGTGGGTGGACCACCGATCCAAACATCGCCTCCACTTAATTTATTCCCTTCATCAATTGATCATTTCCTTTGACAGTCGAGCTACCCTACTTTTTTTGTTTTTTAAATTAATTTCTCCTCACCGAGAAACACACACAAAAAAACACCGCTAAATGAAATTGGATTTTTCAATCTAAAGCTAATAATTTCCATTATGACGTGAAGCAACAAGCTCATTCACCCAAACTTGACAGTTAATGTTCGCTATATTTTCCTACATCATCGTCGTCTATAATTAAGACAAACATTTAGAATTTTTCTCTTTTTTTTTTTTTGTATAAACACAATAAAAGCTAAATTCACAAAAGACCATTGTATTAGCTTGGAGGGAAACGACTGAATGCGTGCGCGGAGAACAAGGATGGCACACAAAAGATCGCCACAACTCCTCCAGCATCATCGAACGCTGGATGGGCGGAGATAGCACGTGGAAGGAGAAAAAAATATATATATTACTAAAAAAAAAAAAAGGAAAAACCTGGTAAAAATCGCTACACAATCCACGCGCAGGATGTTCAGAATCGATATCAAGAGGAGGTTGATGGGATTGCTTTTTATTTCGCGACAGCAGCGATGACATTTTGAGTTGTAAGTGTGTCGTGAGTAGAAAAAGCTTTGTGTTAGTTATTAGGGAAATGTAGGTCTTATACAAATCGAGGGTCAGGCGGAGTTTGTCGAGGGTGACGAGGCAGTGGAGAATTTACTTGTACAAGCAAGTTGGAATCAATACCAGCGCGAGTGGAGTAAATTGCACGTGAATTTTTCTTGTTCGGAGTAAATTTGTTAAAATGCACGAAGAAGAATAACACGCTACGTTGGAAAAATATTAAGGGCAACAATTTCACGCAATTTACAATCATTTTTAAACATTAATGCTATTCCCAACGCGAGATATTTACTCGAGTGCATCGTATAAATTGTGTGACGTCGGTGTAATAAATTCTCAAGAAATAAAACAAGTTTATAGTTTTGGAAGATGAAAGAATTTTTTTCTCCTCCTTTTTTTTTTTTTTCGTTTGAAAGTAAAGTAGAAAGAAAAGTCAATATTAAATTGCGATCACGATTTCCAATGTAAATTGCATTCTTACCAAAGAAAATCCTTTGTTTTAAAAAGCGGAGCTCTGGGAAAAGAAGACGCAGAATAAAAGAGCTCCTTATTTTTATCGGTCACGTCAACTATAACGAGTGCAGATCGTTTAGATCAATAGCGAAGCTTCAATTTGTGGCTGAAACTAAGCATTTATCAATGAATCGATCGACAATAAACTCAAACAAGTCCAGCCCCATTCTGGTTTACGCTGGTGTGTTGTGTACCAACTAACTAACCGAGAGCTCGTCTTTAATCCTCCACTGACCAGGGTTAAACCAACTGACAAAGCATCAAACCTACGCGCCATTTGGCATGCCAAGGCGACAAATCAAAACGTGCACTTTTACAGCGTCATTTATTCACCACTTTGCGCTCGGTGACATTGAAGGATGCGAACTCGAGAAATACAAAATGCCAAGTGGATTTGCGCTCCGACCTTTCTATCACCAATACGGCCACTAAAGAGGCCTCGAGGTTTCTTCGATCGCGGAGCTTAACTTATAAAAAAAAGAAAAAGGTTGAATATCTAAGATGGAAAATCCACTCTTGTTTTTAGATTATGTTTGCTGTGTAGTGTAGCGTACTGTAAAACGCAGCGTCCATTTGCTCTCGACTGCCAAGGTTGTGTCAGTTGCAATCTACATATTATATTATCCGAACATCTGCTTGAAAAACTAAAGAGTAAAAGTTAGAAAATAAAACAGCGGTTCGTAATACGAAATAGCGTGAAATTAATAAACTGGATACATTGATATAAAACCCGCACGATAAATTCTTTAAAGATTTACAACGTAATCTGAAGAAATTCCTTTTTTTAGTTAAACCCAAAAAAAGGAGTAATAACTGTCTTCGAGACACAAACAACATTAAAGATTTATGCCGGCAAGGGTACGCGAATGGGCGCTATATCAATCCTCAGCTGCTCTCGCCGGTGCCATTACAAGATGAGAAGCGATCAGTCTCTTCACTAACAAAGATGAGAGCATCTACGCGTTCTCTTGACCGGTAATTGAAGCTCTGCCATCTAGTCTCACCTTCAACTGGCAAACGATTCGTTTGTATGTCGCTCTCTCCTCCTTCCTCCGTTCTCTCCGGTGTTTGAAAACACGCAATCTCTCAGCCACCAACTCAGCTGGGGTGCGTAGCAAATTAGCGTACAGACATCCCTCACCCACCACTTAAAACTGCTACCGTATGTCACTAACGAACAAAATTCCACCCAAATATCTTCACACTCGCAGCTGTTACCCATTAAATTCCTTTACTCTCCCGTCGAGAATCGAGATCCACTCAAACCCACCCAAAAAAAAATTATATTTCTTATTCGTCAACTTTGCCAAGTTTTTGTATCACATTTTACACACGACACGAATTCAGCGCGAATCAATTTTTGTGAAATTCTAACTCAGTGAGTTTGTTGCAGCTTGCAGCTTGCAGCATCCGTAATCTTTTTCCTCCCCTCATCTCCCTTCTTCGTCTTCTTTTTTTAAACACTGAATTAGTCTGTTGTGTGGCGCAACGCGGGACTGTCACTAAAGCCTGCACACAAGAAGAAATATTGACGTCGGGGGTGTTGCCTGGTAACCACCCTATTGGCGGCATGCTGTCTTTTGCAGTTTCTTTCTGCTCACCTGATCATTGAAGAAATATACGGTGTCGGGAGATGAAGATGCCTTATCTGAGTGACGCACAAGTTGCTGTCTTTCACACTGCGGGAAAACTTAACTCCACTACTCGTCGTCAGTAGCGTTTGCCAAAAACCCAAAACCCACCGCGTCAGGATCATAAAGCTGACAACTAAATGTAACTTCATCAAATAACTGGATCTAATCCAATTGTTATTAGACAGCTCAATTATGTCATTTCATATGCAGATGTTCGCCACCAAGGACACAAATTATTCAATTTGACTTCGTATGTGACATTTGATTAACTAGTCTCACGGTGATATTTACTCTGCATCGTAGATGTTCGTGTTAAGGGGAAAATTATGCGTGTTTTGTGACATAAATTAGATCGTGTTGCCGTTTTTAGTCTAAGGCCGCTTTTATCGTCCATTACTATACTATACCCGACTAATCTTATTCTCTTCTTATCTTAACATTAAAAATGTTTTTACATCGTGATGTATTGTACTAGAAAAAAAAATTTCTTTCAGCTTTAAAAATAAGAATAACGCCAAGAAAAAAATTGAAAATAAAAATGAGAGAGGGAGAGGGAAAAAAATTGAAATCCTGCATTTGAAATCAATGAGGAACGAACAAGTGCACTCGGAACATCCTCGTGCTCGTCACGCACACAAAAAAAACAGCAACTTGTCATTCGTGAATAGCAAAGGTGAAGAAAACTAAAAATAATAAAAAATAAAAAATAAAAAATAAAATAAACACGATCACGACATAAAATAGAAACCATCATTTCGCAGTCTCCCGAGGTGCGCGTACTCTACGTTATAGGTCAAAGGTCATTGCTATCATAAATCATCGAGCAGAAGAACATCCCAAATTATTGTTCGGAAGGGAAAAAATAGATGGGAATAAAAAAAGAAACAAAATCCGTCGTCTTACCGAACCATCACACTCGAAATATTTCCAACGGCGTGAAAAATATCCATTCTAACCGTACACGCACACACACAACACTTACACTCATTCACTTTCTTTTTCTCAGCAATTTCCGACTCCGCCTTACCTGCCGCTGCGGTGCTCAGAAATTCGTCTCACGGCTGCCGGTGAGAGTTGGAGGAACGTAATCATTCAGCCTCGCGATTCTATCGTGCAAGCGTCAGTTCAACTCGGAGCCTCCTGTAACGGACGGAGGAGACACTTGTTGGTTGTGGCGGCAAAACTAGTCGAGTGGTTCGCTCACCAGACCCGAGCACGCGATATTGCACAATGGGTCCTCGAGTCAATATCCCTTCTCGCTATAGACGAATTCATCGCTGAGGATGAGGATGAGGATGAGGATGATGAAGGAAGCTGTCATCTTCGTGCCCGCTGGGACGACTTCGTCATTTACACTAAAAAAAAATATTTGTCAGATGTCGTAGTTCGTTTTTTATTCGGAGAAAACTTTTTGTTGAGTTATTTTTTACAATTTCCACAGAATCACGCGTGAAAATAAAGATCGCACCGCGTTCACGTTTATTTTTCTCAAAGACTGCTTATATTTAAGATAAATTATTTCAAAAATATCTGCTCAAGTTCAGCGGTTCGTCTTCTTGAATTAGTTCGTTATCTTTAATATCTTCGTGTTCATCGTGCGGTTTAAAGAAATACCTCAATACAGCGGCTACAAGCAGAAGCACCAAAATCACCATTGATAACACCTTAGCTATTTTATCATCCTCTCTTTGCATGCTTATAAACGCAGGAATAAAACAAGGTCTTTCGTGTGTGCAAGTGTAACCTTCTGGATGCGGAGCACGGTGATGCACGTGGACGTAGTGTTGATAAGCGGGTGCGGACATCGGTCTCGTCTCTGAAACTTGTCTCGCCACACATCGTGGACTTTCTTCGGGTGTGGATCTCACCGCGCATCGTGGACTTTCTTCGGGTGTGGCGCATCTTACCGCACATCGCGGACTTTCTTCGGGTGTGGGTTGAGCTTGATGGGAAACGTTACACGGCGGGGTTTCATCCGGAGGTGCGGGAGGAAGAGAACTCGAACGTCGACACGGTATTCGAGTCGGAGTGGTCGGTGGTATTGCCGGTTGCCGTTTTTCTGGGACTCCGCTTTCTACTGATGGAATACTTTCTTCCGAACGTCGTCTTCTCATCGAGCAGCCGGCCATGTTTCGGTGAGTTGATCAAGTCGAAGAGTGTGAGATAATAATAAACGAGTTGTCAGTTAAAGATTCATTAGATAACGTCGTTAAAATCGATTTTTCTTCCCTTTTCTTTTTAACACGCGGTGGTCTTTAACACTGTAAAGTCAATTTACTCGTTAATTAATTTTAAACTTTTTAACTTATCATCGTTTAAGTGCGTACGGCGGTGTGGTTTTAAGTCAAGTTCAAATTATCTCATCCGGTGTAAAACGGCAACGTGCGCTTTAGCTTTAAAGCAATTAAAAAACCAATATTTAACTCGAGTTTTGTTAGAAATTTGTTTTCACTCGTAAAACTCTGCGCAACAAATTCGTTCTTTTTTCTATCGCCATTGTGACTTCCAAACAATACCCAGCACGCAATTTGACGCTATAATACCATCATTACCAACCCCGCGCGCACGCGTAACCGCAACTCGTCACAAAAAAAAACACAAAAAAAAAAATAAACAAAACAAAAATGCAACCCTGAAAAATCCAACTAACCCTATTCACTACAACACGAATAAAAAAATCAAGACTTCAAACAGCAAAACCTCTTGAACATCGACGAACCACCCTTGTCATTCAACTCCGCTCCCTCGTGTAATCTGAGTGGCAGAGGAAGACGAAGTGGAGAAAACGAGAACATCCTTTTTCCTCCCCCTATCTATCCCGCACATAGACGAGACAAATGTGCATTCAAGTGCGATGCGATTATCGCTGTGCGAATTAACACCGAGTGCATTTCATTTTACTCAAAGGAATAATTATCCCGCTCATCCAAAGAGGCGTTAAATGAAAGGCTTGCTATCTGCCTCAACTACAAAGGTAAAGAAAACGACCTTTAACTACACAACGCAGCTGTTGCCAACACCGCAGACGACAAGTTTCCTAGCACATAATACTCCACGACAAAATAAATGGTTCTTATCTAATCTTGTCACCGCGTATTCTTTAATTCCCATATTGAAAAATGTTGATCAATAAACCACCACTAAAAATTTTTCCTAAACTCTTTGATAAATTTGATTTATTGTTTATTTTATCAGATGTCAAATTCATGTTTAATATCTTGTTTACGTGATTAAAAAAATTTTTTTTACTCAGGGTTTGGATGGGTTCGTAGTTTTAATGTTCAAACGCGCTCGAAAATTGTTTGTTGTTTATGCTAATGTAGTTTCACGCATTTGTTCGTTTACCTGAAAAAAGAGAGCGTTTTGTATTGATTTCCAATATCCTCTTACAAAAGAAACTGAATGACGGGATAATGGGGGCTATGATGAGATAGATTTTTATTCGTCGAGTTAGACAAAAAAAAGTTCACTTTGGTCAGTCAGCATCGCGACGCCTTGACTGTGATTAACCCTTTCCACTGGGACTACGCCCGATTAATTTTCGATCGATAAGGTGATGAAATCACAGCAGATTGCTGTTTTATTGAGGGTTGAAAAACTCGTTAGATGAGTGGCTGAAAGTTAATGATAATTTTTTTTTTTGGGAGGGGGAAAGGAGGAATTAGTATTGCACTTGTAAATTAATTCACGTCGTCATCCATCAAAATAATTGTTTGCTGAATTTGTGCGAGATTGATTAAAAAATTAATTTTTGGGTTTGTAATTAGGAAACTATTATTTTCTTCCACTTTTTTAAAAATACAATCGTGATTAATTCAAACGAGGCGAAGAAAATTTAAGGAAGAAAGAAGAAAACGCAGCTTTAATGAAATACTTTGGAAAAATTAGGAAGATAAAAGAAGATTTTTTAATAATAAATATATAAATATACTGCTAAGGAAGGATTAGGGTAATGTAACGACCGGAAAATATCATTAACATTAAATTTTCAGTAGTTCGTCGTGGTTAACAGACTTTCGATCGAATCACTAGTTCAATTCTATCGATCCACTAAAGCAGAAAAACATTTTCAATTTACCAAATAACGTCAGTCTATTTGAGGTTTCGCAATCGAGTTAATACTCAACTCAATTTAACACTTTTTCCCTTTTAGTTGAATAAAAATAAACAAGTTTTCTCGTCAAATTAATTTTTTCACTTCCGATCGGTAATCCAGAAATTTTGTTTCTTCTATTAATCTTCGAGGTAGACCGAAAGACAGAAAAATTCTGCAACAAAAATATTATTTTAAGTCTTTGAAAAGTAAATAAACAGAAAAATTTGTATAAAATAGTAAATTACCAGTTGGTTTGATATCAGTTGTCAACCCGCAAATAAAAAGAGCATAGCACCGATGATAATAATAATTATGCTTGAGATAAATCCATCGTTGACATAGCCACCCCAACTTTCGAAAACATTGTAATTTAACGGTGAGTAAGGAGGCATAAATGGAGACATGACTGGAGAACCAGTAAAAGGAGGAGGTGGCACAAAAGGGGGACCGTAAAATTGAGGAGGAATGAGAGGTAGAGGAAAGTGTGGATTAGAGACGGTATTAAAAGGATTACAGTATGGGTAACCTCCGTAACCCCCTCCGAAGCCACCACCGAATCCTCCATAACCCGGAAACATTCTTTTTTTCGAGGGAAACAGATTTGAAAAGAATTTTGTAGAATAAATTTCGGGTATGTCAATCAAATTAAAATTGAGTAGTTAGTAATCTTACCAAATTTGAAATGAGAGAGTTTATCAAATTTCTTTAAAAATTTGAATCCTTGCAAAAATTTATGCTGCCATGCATTTTTATAATATTTGTTATAATATATCGCGCGATTGAATAATGCTACGCGTGTCACGTTGTTTTTTTTTTCAATGGAAGGACAACAACTGCGAAATTATTTTTCTACTTCAGGTTTTATTTATTCAAATATTATTTACGAGTCTTCGCTCATGTCAACGTTTTCAGTTTGTTTTCCTGTTACGAAAAGAAATAAATTATTGATAAACTATAAAAGGAGCTTAACTTAAATTAGAATTACCTTTAAAAGTCGTCACAGGTACGTAACTGACCAAAGTGTACAACTTATGGGGAGAATCTTCATCTTCATTACGACGACGCGCAAGACGTACTCGCACACGGTATGGAACATTTCTAAAACAAATTTCAAATTTATTAAGTTTTAATGCACTTCACGTTGCTATTAAATATTTTTGTTTTGTGTTACCTGACTCCTTTGGACCACACGTGTTTGTTCAATCTAGTATCTACTCGTACGTCGGGTGTTCCCATGTGCTTTTCGGCGAATTTCTTAATTTCTTTAATTGCTCTTGGAGCCTTCTTCTTGAATCCACTTTATAACAAGAAAAAATTTCGACACTTGTTCTCTGTTTGTGTCCATAATTTTTACTCACACTCCATGGAGTCGTTTGTGCAAATGTATGGTGTACTCCCTCGTCACGACTTCGTTAATCGCGGACTTCTTCTTTCTTTCTCCTTTCGGTTTAGCCATCTAAAAATGCCAAGTTAGGGATAAGATTAATTTTCCACACAACACATTGCGGCATCGAAATATCTAAGCTAAATTTCTATTTTTGTAGATATAAGTTGTAACCGGTTGTTTATTACAGATTTATCTTTCACGAAATTAAACGTTTAATGCATTAAATTAACGGATGGATCGGATTTATAACGATAAAAACCAAAAACTTAACTTTACCTCGTATAACGTGTAGGCTTGCAATGGTAGCCGGAAACTAAGCAAAGAATTATGGGTAAAAATGTGGACGATACGCCATCTGGTGGCACTTGTCAAAGTTACGCCAAGTGGGCGTAAGTGAAAAAATTGTACTGCGTTTCGTTTTTATTACGAGCAATTGTACAAATAAATAGCAAGAAAGACGAATTACTCATATGTATTTTATTTATTCATTGAATAAACATTACCGTAAATAATTTTAATTAATTACATAGTTGATAATAAAGAATAAATTTCCTTTAACTGTTGGTGAAGGCTCTGTAATAAATTAAATTTGATGTAAATAAATCAGAATCAGGTACATTTTATTTCCACGTAAACTACCTGGAATTCAGGTAACGTGAGTTCTAACGAAATTTTTTTGTGTTCTCCATTTGAATCGGCTACGGTTAAAGCGAGAGTAACGTAAGGAGTATTCAAACTACGACAATCTTGAGAACTCAGCATCACCCCTAATCGCCATTGGAAATCAACTAACTAAATACAAAAAACGACAAGATTAACATAAATGTTAAAGGGCAAACATTTATTTTGTTTACCTGACCAACGTTGACATGGTTTCGAATAGCTATTAAAAATTCAAGAGAAATATTAGATACTCTCCACGGTCACAATTGGAGACAAGTATACCTTGAACTGCGTCAGTTGACATTTTGGTAAATTGAGTGTAATATCAGTACAGTATTCCGTTTTTGAAAAATGTTGACTAGTAAGAAAAATCAGATTAACCTATGGTGCGTCGTAGCGAGCGGAAGCGGTAACTGTAATGGCGGCAATAATAGCGGTAGTGACGTAATATCTCTGTAGTCGACTACTCGTGTTGTTTACAAATGGTCGCCAACTCAAAGGTCAACATGAAAGATCAATTGTAAAAGAGAAAGCATGGCTAGAATAGCAGTCGAAACCGTCATAAAAAAATTGCAAATCAAGTTTTACCTCGTGAAGTTTTGTTTAAACGCAGGTAGGTAGTGAGATTCAATTTATACCGAGTCACAAAACTAATTTCGTATATTTTCTTTCTAACGTTGACAGAAATGTTATTAATGTCAAGATGATAGAGAATGCTGTGGAATATTTTGTATAACAGTAAATTGACTTGCGCCGCATCAAGGTGAAAACGATAAAACAGGATAACGTGTCATTCATACGTCGCAGGAAAATTAAAATTGGCGGACACGCTCAATCGTCGTCAGAAATCATCAAAATTATGTTTGGTAATTATTTGCTTCTTGAATTAGTTTTTTTGCGGATTGCGGATATGTGGATTGGCATTCCACACCACTATGTTTCCGAGGTTTGTATTTGGTATTTGTGCCCTGGATGTAAACTATTCACCGAAACTTATTGCTTAATTTACACTCATTAACGTTGTTAGGATACAGAACTTTTTGCAATGAATAGTAATATATTCATCAAATTGAATGAAAGTTTCTGAAATTTTTAAAAGCAATCCACGATTTCACCAACAAGACGCGGTACACTTGTGTAGTGATCATATTGCAACCTTAAAAATTAGAGTTTGGAGAGTGAAACGACAAATAATTACATTACGTACTTTGGTCTATCCCGTAAAATATAACGTGTTTTTTTTCTTTATCTGTAGGATTAAATTCGCTGGCATGCAGTCACACGCGTATCAGGAATTCCGTGCAAAATTGTTTTGTTTGGGGTAGAAATCTGAAGAATTGCGAAAATTCAATAAGAGATGCGAAATTCTAGACTCTACACCAGTTAAGTAAAAAAATACCAGTAATAAAAAGTAAAAAAATACTCGTCACTAGATAAATAAAACAATAATCCTTACACAAAAATCAGGTAAATGACAAAAATATTCTTATCGAAACATGTTGCGTGAATTTATCCATCATAACTACCCAAATATTTCGGCTGTTCGTAGTAATGAAACGCTTAAAAACAGTAGTTTTATTAACTTGTGCTTGCACTCGGAAGATGACAGCCTATTTTGGATTTATTTGGCTTCGATGGTAGGTAAATAAATATTGGAACAATTGTTTACATTTCAAAAAATCTAATCACTGTTTTACACCATTTTGTTTCAGTCGTTGTGGTAAACTGTTTGAGTATGCAGCGGAGAAAAATTCAACACTAATTGCACTTAACATTAACGTACAGCAAACGAAATAAGTCCCTAAAAACCTGATTCCAAAAAATTACGGTAAAAGGTAAATAAAAATTTTGCATAATGCCATTCTATTTTACTAACAGAAATGTTTTCTCTATTTGTTTTAGCACTCATTGCAGAATTAAAACACAATTTCCATCGGTTGTGTTTCTCAGGCCGTCCTAACTAGAAAAAAAATTGTCAGCAATTTCTCAATGCTTTATACTTTTTGTATGCACGCACAAATACAAGTTTGATTTAGTATAATGGCATACATTAAGATTTAAGACATTACATTGGAGAGCACGTATTTTATCCAAACATTTTGGTGTTTATTGTATGTCTGTAGCACGTAGAACTATTTTATTACCTGTAAAATCTTTTATATTCGTAATTTTAGATTTTGTGTAACGGTCACATCTGCTACCTTCCTCTTCCCACAGTGGAAATGAGAATAAAGAAACTAATCCGAATGGATCAGAATTTAGACCAAGCGGATTAAATGCGACAATAACACGGCTTATTTTTTATTTATTTTTGTAAACACGATGCCAAAAACTTCCATGGTAACATTTTTAAAACTAAATCTGCTTTTCCTTTAACAACTTTAACCATCAACAACAATTTTTAACCCTTGCAACCTTTAGCTAATGAAAATCATTGATTGTAATACTTAATCACGGTATAAACATTACAATGACGTGCAATGGTAATACGTTATTCAAATTTCCATAGCAACCCGCACAACCTCGGAGACATTTCACGAGAAAAATTATTTTACACAAAGCCCAGGATTAATTATGTACACAATTGTTTACATGTTTATTACAGAAGTTAATATACTCGAAAATATATCAAATCGTGCATAAATTCTGCGAAGAATATTTACATTACACTCGTAACGTTTTGACGCAACGGTCAAATTTAGATGAACAACAACAAAGCCAATAAAATCTTTTTGTAAACTAACTTTTAAACCAAATACTGTAACAGCAAATCGATAAATTAAATTGAATAAGCCAATGACCTGTCGTTTCGATATTGATTTAAACCCAAAGTGCATTAAGGGGTTCTCTTTGTGTCGCGTTCCTTTTTATCACCTGTGGTGCAGTAAACAAGGCAAAAAGAGCTCGCACCTAAGCTTATCAACCGAATAGAAAAGTTTTATCTCGAAAAATATCGACCACCAGCAAAGTAATGAATAAAAATCACGTATGGAAAAGTTTCTTCTCCTCGCACTTCAAACTTTTTCCCAACTCATAAAAATAATTTATTACTTTAAACCCGTGGTTTATTTTATTTTATTTTATTTTATTTTCTTTGCTTAGTGTCGAATAATTTTTTTGGTATTGATTGAAAAGTAATTCAAACATCTTTATTTAACGTTTTCTTTAACTTTGTAATATATAATCGTCGGATGTTGGTTGACGGTGTTGGAAAATAATTTATAGTTATTACTTGGCCTTTTCTTCTTGGCAGAACCGTTTGGTAATTTCGGTAACTGCGAATTTAGATTAAAAGGAAAAAGAGAAGTAAAAAAATTTAAGACTTTCCGGAGAACGACTGTTGGAAAACAAATAAATCACTTTTTTCTCTCTTTCCTCCTTTTTCTTTTTTTAAGCAGTTTTGTGCTTCATTAATTTTGTTGTTGCGCTCATTTGTACGTAAATGAAAATATTAAGGTGCAACTTCAGCAAAATCGACGTTTAAGAAAAAATATTCTTAAAGTTTATATTATATTTAAACAAAAAAAGTTTTAGTCAATCAATCAGTGTCGATTAAAAAACTTGACGTGATATTTATTTTTCTTTCTCTTTTTCTTGGCGGGTAATTTTTGGTAGTATTATTACGGTATCGATCTTGATATGAAAGTGACCTGCACTTTCATCCCAATCTGCCAGCACGTGTAACAAAAACAGCTTCTGACATCCGCGTTCTCACGATGGATGGCGACATTTTATCAAAGTGACGTGGAATTACTGAACTCCGTAAACCACCCGCAACAGATCCAAAAATTCCACTTCAACCAAGGACGCGTAATTTACAAAAAAAGATTTTAAAAAATCGAGACACACAAAAAAATATCGTGGATGTGTACATTTTTTTTAATCTCTTGCGCAACGAAGTACAAAAGAAAAACGGGAAGAGATTATCGGATGTTGGGTTCAATTCTTCTAATGAAAAATTGCTGGCAATGGCGATGGAGAAGAAGCGTAGCTTGATTACACGGTGGAGTCGAGGTCTGTGGGTCAAACCAATGACGGGGGCTTTTTTTTATCCGAAGCTACGCACTGAGTAAAGTTGCTCTTTGCGGTGAATATTGACACAGAATTGAATCACAAGTCACTGAGTAAACGTTTTTTCTTGGTGGTTACTGCGTTACTTTTGTGGTAAAAATAGGTTTTATAATTTGACATTCAGTTGATGTGCGTGTATTTTTATTTGAATTACGTGTCATGATTTGTTAATGTGAGAAAATATTGATGATTTATTATAAATTTTAAGTAGAATATTGTTTTAAATTACAAAATTTTGTGATTAAAAATTAAATGTCGCAATTTCCGGTTGGTTCCAATCACTGCACACTCTTTGGGAATTAGATCTTTACGTAGATAAAAATAATTTATTTTTACTAAATTTGACAGTTCGAAATTAACAATGACGAGGATAACGTGAAAAATTACGTCATTCGTTTACACCAACTTTATCGTCACTGCAACGCGTTGATTTTCTTAAGGTAATAAATTTAGATTATACTTTAACCTAAACTACACTGAACAATTCTATTTTAACACAAATATTCTCACACACACAAAGTAAAAATTCTCCTTTAATAATAATTTTTAATTAAACACTAACGTCGATTTCTGCTTACATTTTCATGCAATCTACGATGATCTTTTAATGTATTAAGCATCATAAACTCAAAATTCCTAAATGATGGTGAATCACCCCATTGCACCAATCTCATTAACCTAATATTTCCGTCGATGAATAATTCCGGTTTCTAATCCCTTACATTTCATTCTATTCACTTTTTAATAATTTTTTTTCTTTTTACATAAAAAAAAAAAAAACATTTCCATAACTCACTCGAAGAATTGTCGTCAGAGGACGCTGCGACCGCGCGCTTGTCTCAATGGACGAACATCGGCTTGTGGATTCGCGTGCATCCGAGTGTAGCTCTCACGCTTGCAGATTCGATTCTAACACACCACCGGGTAAGACACCAATTTCTTAAAGTTACTCATCACATTTTCCTAACTCCCTATCCAATTCACCATCTACACCTGAATATCATTACCATAGATAATCTATAGATAATCAATTTGACACACAATCTATTATACCACGCGTCATCATCAGTTAAAATTTAATTCCTCGACAAACTTTAACCACATCAAAACTTTTCCTATATTAATTACCATAAATTCTCAACCTATAATCCCCGCGGATTATCGATGTTTAGTTTTAAGTCTTCCGAGAACTACAAAACAGGTTCTTAGCATTACTCGTGCGTTCAAAAATTTTTTCCTTGTGTTGTGTTTTCATCAGTTTAACACGATTATGGTAAACTAATAAAAAAAAAGATATTGCGCTTCACTAGAAAAATCAGTAGGGAGTTAGGGTCCGTGTGTTCTGGGTGAACATTGGCTCATTTCCATGAAAGGCGTCCATCCGTCTAAAAGGCACGTCACATTGCGCTTGTCTGTCGCAGCCCAGACTTTTTATCTTCCTTAGAACTGAAAAATCAACCTATTACCCACTGACTTTTTATGCATACAGTGAAGAAAGAACACGACCAACGTTTTTCTATCTATCTATCTCTGACTAAATTTTGGATTTGTGCCCTGATGAGGAAGTTGTTTTCATACAGAAGACGACAATGCCCTTTAGTCTCCAAGAAAGAATCCAAAATCTACAAATTTAACAAATCCAAAACATAGGAAATATTTCATTTGGCAATGAAAAGTTTCTTTATCCATGGATTTGTTGGTTTTTACGAGCTTAATGCGAGACAAACCAAAAGAGCTTTGTTTACTCAGTGAATTGGAATTCGATTGCTTGGCAGCACAGCTGGCTGTTTCTGGCAAGACACCACCAGTTTCTCTCCCACGTTTGTGGGTGAGTTTATCTTTTTAAGAACGGATTGCTTTCGCAATCCGCTTTATTTATGTCTATCTCGATGTTCTTGATTTATTTTCGGTTTGTTTTGCGTTTAGTGCGAGTTGGAAAGTGGGTGTAAAATGATTTAATGTCGGGATGATAAGTAAGAAAGTGTCAGGTGGACTGGTGAGTTATTATATCAGTGTTTTGAAATGGATCTTGACATAGGATACACTTGTTTATGAGAGAAAGAAATTGTTGGGATCGTTGCTACGTGGAACTTTTACCGAGTTTGGGCGTTTTTTGGGAATGGCAGAAAATAATGATGATATTTTATTTTTGAAAGGAGAAATTTATCAAGAAAAATTTTCACGTTGGATTCATTTAATAAAGAAAAAAATCAGGTATTTCTCCTGAGATTTCAAGATTTATTCTTGTTAAAAACTCTTCAGACAGTAGTTTATCATTTTTCGCCCTTATTCATCTTTTTCGACTGTTATTGGTAACCAGGGAATATGTCTACAAAAAAGAAAACTTACAAAAACTACGATTTTAAAGAGGTTATGTATCATTACAAACGTCTTTTTTTATACATTTCAATTGATGATTTAGAGAAAATCGAGTCGATATTGACCGCAAAGTGAAGTTTGAAAAGTGAGACATCGATGTAGGTTGCTACGTAAGGTAAAAATGAGACCGTACGAAATGCTTCGATAACAAATAATGCATCTCCTGGGATCTTGTTACAAATAAAAGTTGGTCTCTAACGAAATCCTATATTCGCAATTAAATTGGAAACGAAAACAACTTTTGGGAATTCAACGCAATGTCGTAATATCGCAATATCGTCGGAATGTAAAACAGGAAGAGAAAAGCAGTGGAGTGAAATTCAGATGGAAAAAAAATGTTGCATTTTGTCTGAGAGTTTTTATTTTTATTTTTATTTTTATTTTTATTACGGAAAGAGTGTGTGCAGACAAATTTGCCACTTAGCTCGTTTTTATCACTTGTTATACGAGCAGAATGCTCGCGCATAATGCGCGCACGTCTTCTCGCATCTGGCCAATCTGTTAATGGTTGCCAGAGTTTTTGGTGAAAATTGAAATGTTTCTCTTTTATTGCCGAGAGGCTGAGTCGGTGGTACGTCATTTATTTTAAGAAACGACCCGCAATAAATGTTATCTCTCTTTTTTTTTTCTTCTTTTCTTTCATCTTTAACTACAATGTCCTCAAATTGCAAAATTGCATACGCGCTCTGTGATTTATAGCTCGATAGAATTTAATGGTAGACCGATTGCAATTCATTTTTATTATCAGCCCCCATCTTTTTTTTTTCCTTCAAAAAACCTATTTCACAACACTGATAATAACTATTTTTAATCTTTTTCTTAAATTAACACAACCCAAAAAAAAACTTTACCCAAACCCGATAACATCTTTTTTTGGCAACACTTCTTCCCACATTATTCAACTCTTATTCATCAATTTGTTATTGTAGTGCGTAAAAAAAAATAAAAAATATGCGGTTATTGACTCGTGAAATTTTCTCTTTATTACAAAATTTTTTTTTTTTCCCCATCCAAAAAACTTTTACGATTTTTTGTCTCCTCTCTCCCTTAATGGCAAATCCATTAAATTTGCTACAAGCAATGCAAAGAGAGCAACATCGTTGATAGATTAGGACCGCCGCAATCTAGACATGTGGTGGAAGCATTTGGAGTGTAGTGGTCTCGTTACTTTCATTAGGAGTCAAGGGTCTCAGCTGGCGCGGTGAAAAGTAGAGGAGTCTGGAAAGGAAATCGAATCCCTAAACAACCTCCCTGAGGAAAACGCGCAGAAAAAGAACTCATCTCCTCAGAGCCGTTCGCGTCGTCCGACTCCGCCGTTGGTGGCGCTTCAATTAATCGGCGAAAATATATATCTTCAGCTGTATAACTATTTTACTCGCTTTTTCGCTTTAAGCTTAGTTTTTTTTACGACCGCGTTACATCCACAAACGCGTAACGGAAAGACAGTCGTGTCGCGTACTCGCGTCTCTCTTGAGTAAAACCAGCGTTGGAAATAAAAAATAAAACCATCGTCTTTTCTTTATTCTTTTCTCAACATCATTTGCCCGAATTGTCGTCGATGTATGTATGCCTAGTTTCAAATAAAAGTTGGGTTTTGCTGGATAAAGAGAAGAAATAAAAGTGAGAGAAGGGAAAAAATTGGGCGCGTTTGCAGTTTGGGAGTTTGTGACAGGTACGTTTCTCATTACACCGGCGAAAAACGAAGAGTTTTTACGTGAGAGTTCGACGTAAAGAGAACTTTATTCATCTCACAAACGACTTACTTTCTGCTGAGAGCAAAAACCGTCGGAGCGAAAGGAGTTTGAACTGAACTCAACGAACGAACGAACGATCACCTCCGAAGTTGGTTCTATAAAATTTAATCAACAGACGGTCGTGGCAATGTAATTTAAGTTGGAAATTGCAACCGAAGGCAATTAAGTGTGTTGGAATTGACTTCACCTTTAAAAATCACGATTTTTAACTTGCTATTTTACATTGCAAACACGATTTCTATCATATTGATCCTCTATCATTACCTCGAGAAGCGATGAATAGATTTTTGCATCAAAATTTTTTTTATCCCCCTCTAAAACTAAAACTAAAACTAAATTAAAGTTTTAACTTTTAATGCAATTTTCGTGTAAGACGCTAACTTTTCTTCGCTTTTAGTTTTATGTACGTCGCGTGCACAACACAATTTAATTTGCCTCTCGGACAAATTGATTCGTTTTTATTTGAACCACCAAACTACTTTCGTCTTTCCTCGTTTTGATTGCTTCTAAAAGTATTTTTTGTACTTTATCCATCGATTTAAGCACTTCTACAGTATTGTGATCCTCCATTTTTCTTTGTCGACATTGCAAAAAGCTTTCACCACTTTTTATTTTATTTTATTTTATTTATTTTTTTGATGGTTTTATGTTAGAAGTCTTCAATGGTTTGGTGTTATTACAACGTGGAAAACCAATGACCACACCCAAAATAAAGGCGATTACGTTGGGGGAAAAATCCGCGAGGATTATTTTGAGCTCTTCATCTGTTTTGCTTAGAAATGTACGTTTACGGAGGTTCTCAGATAAGAACGATTTCCCGTTTGCATTTGAGTGGAAAGAAGTAATGAAGACTTTGTAAGTTATTTGACAAGGTTTATTCAAATTTATCACCCAACGCATCGGTCCACAAAAGTTGTTTTTATTTACGTTTCGAGTTTTACATAATGCGTTATTTAACGCGCATAAATGTCTTTTTTCGTGCGTACTTTAATTTTTTTACGACGTTTGTTCACGCGCTTTTACGTGTTAAATTCCTGGAGCAAAGACGCGGGAGAATTTTCCACGAACTCTAATAAAAACACTTCGTGTTGACAACGACAGTCGAGAGCATAAACCGCCTTTTTCGACGATATTTAAAATGGATTAACGCTTAAGCTTCGTGCCACCGAACCCCCCAACACTAATCCGTGCTTTAAAACTCCACTAATCCCTCTTGCAACGCGATGCATTTATTATCTCACCCGTTTTATTTCTCAGGGAATGAATTTTGCGGTATCTTTAATCCTTGACATTGAGCGATTATCGTATTAAACCCTCGCGAAAGATAAGACCCAAACGCTTTCTCAACTTCGCCCAACATTTTGCAAATTTTACGTCCGAGTTTAATGAACCTCTGAACGAGTATAATGTCGAGATGCCCCCATTAAGATCACCTCGAGTACGAGTGAAGTTGCGCATTCGTTCTCTTCTCGTGTGTCTCGTTTTATTGAAGATGACGTGATGGAAGAGTAAAATAAAAACGAGGTTGATGCTCTCGACTCCGCCTTATCCATCATTTTATTCGTCAGATGATCGCGTTTCACTCCACCCTCGCCTTATTGCTCATCAATATTCGCCTGATTTGAAAAACAGAAGAGGATTCTCTTTTGTTCCTGTCAAGAGAAAGAAAAGAAATCAAGCTGACAAGGTGGAAATTTATTTTGATTAATTCCCTTTACTCCTAACTTTTCCAACATATTCTCCTGACAAATTAAGTTTACTGATGTTTTTACTTTTCCTTTAAAAAAAAAAAACATGCGTGAAATTAAATTTAGACTTTTTGATAAATTGGTTTAAAAAAATAAATAAAACGTTGTTACTCTTTAAACTTAAATATTAAAATATTTAAAAAGACGTTAATTCTTTTGTATAAAAATTATTACATCGTAATTTTAATTAAATTTTTTTTTTTAAATTTTTCGAGCAGGAAAACATTTTCAGGGTTCTTCTTAACTTAACTGGCGTCGTTAGCTGGTTTCATCCACAATAAAAATTAATGCTTTTTCTCTTTTTTTTCTTCCTTTTTTTTGTTGTGTCTTGCCAGTGCACATTGTGAGATGATAATAAATTGCGAGTTAACTGCATCAGTGAGTTTGCAAGTGTAGTTAGTGAGTCATAATTTCATTTGGTCTATTTCATTACGGGCTAGTTTAGTGGGCTTCTGTAATTGAATTATATCGCGTACACGAAACGCATTTCTGCACAGATTAATTTTCGTGTCATCCTCTGGAACGCAGCAAATTTTTCTCGCACGAAATGTACCGAAAATAAACAAACTTTTCTCGATTTTGTGTTTCTGTTTGTGATCACTCGAAGAAATGGTGGTGGAGATAAATGGATTTAAAACAGATTACGTGTTTTCAGTGAAAAGGGTTTTTATTTTTGATCTCCCTTCTGCATTAGTGGAAAACTGCAAACGCGGTAAACAAAAATTTTAGTTGACTTTTCGAGTGCTTCGAACACAAACAATAGCGAAAATCGAATCAGAAACAATTTCTTTCTTCTGACTTTAATTTGTTTACTCTCGTACCCGTTTATCGACGTAAATATTTTTAAGAAATATTAAATCTACAACTTAAAAAAATATATTCTTAGATTTTGTTTACAACTCTTCATCTCTCGATTCGCTTTTAATAGACAAATATCACCGATTATCTCCTTGGCTACTTTGATTTACTAAAATAAAACCAAACGTTTTTTATCTTCTTCATCCCCAGACCCCGAAATTTTTTCCTGGAAACCTTTGAATTTCATAATATATAGAAATATCAAATATAAATACATGTTGACCGGTCACTGACATCTTTTTCTCCCTTTTTCCCCCCGATTTTTCCACCCAACTTAAGCACTGAAAAGAAGAAGAAAAATCCCATCATCCTTTGGGTTTAATGGAAAAGAGCCAATGGATAACCATTAAACTTTTTTCCTCCCCTTTCAACCTTAAAAAATCGATGATTTACAGAACTACGCTCCTATTTACTCCCAAATCACGACTTTTTTTTCACTATCTTCTCCTAAAAAAAATATTTTTTCAAACATTCACACGTGTAGAAAAACTTTTATTTCTATTCTAAACTCGACCCTGATTTTTTCTTTTACACCAATTTTTATTTTTGTATCGTGGACATTATGTTTGCTCGTGTGTTGTGTAGGGAATAGGTTCTGACGCACCTGATCCTCACCCAATTCTTTAAGAAGCAGCCGGTCTTTTAGAAGTATTGCGAGGCTATTCTACTCGTAAAAACAACTTACTTGAGCTATTGGTGAGTCTCGCGAGAACAATATTGTGGCAACGCTTCACGTGTCGTGGGATAGTTTTCCGAACTCGTCTTATTTTTTTTTTTTCTTTCTTGCTTTCTCAGAAGTATTTTATTAGTATACTATTGAAGTAAAAATTTTACAGATCGTAAAAACCAACTTCCATTATTTTTTCCCTTCCTTACGTTTTTATTTGTGTCTTAAACTTCAACTTTTAATTTCGTCAGTGATATTATTTTTTCATCAATTTTTCAGCAAGAAGTTTTGCAATATTTTTTTTGCCCGACTTTTCATACACCCCACGCTTGACGAATTCGCAATCGTTGGTTCACTGCTTTGCTACTATAGCTATAATTGAAAACTGTATACAACGACAAAATGTTATCTACGAAACAGCGTTCCACGCATGCGTGATATCCAAACTCGAAAATGCAATAAACAAATTCTCAGATGATGGATTCAGGGATATTTTAATCTTCATCCATCCACTGACTTTTTATTACGGTTTTCAGTAGCGTAAATCAATTTTTTTAAAGACGCCAACTCATTTCCCCTTTTTATTTCTTTTATTCGACGGGGTTCTCTCCGAACCGAATTTTCATCTCCGTATTAGTTCGCTGCGGTAATTTTTGCTTGAGTTGATGGCAATCGTAAAACGTCTTACTCGTTCAAGCAGACGTCCAGTGGGCGTGTCAGGATACGCGTTGATGGAAAAGTTTTCCGATTAATAAACGTGAAAAAAGGATCAAAGAAAGAAAAATCCATTAAAAAAAGAGAAAATGAAAATGGAAAGAAATCAATTCCTGCTGATGACGCCCATCATCGCATTATCAATATTGAGGATAATTACAAAATGCAGTTTAAAATTTTATTTTTCATCGCTGGAAACATTTTTCACGAGACCGCGCTGAATCGAAACCAGCAGGAATTTTTTATTTTTTTATAGCGTGAAAATATTCAGAATTTCAGACACAAAAACGCGACGCATATTTTTTCAAATTTTTTTACAACTGGGAAAACTTTGATTCCATCAATAAAACTGCGGGGGGTTTTATTTTACGTCACAAATAGCCGACCATTTTTCTAGAGGGAAGTAGAAATTTGTTTGTCGTCTTGATCGATAAAGTTTTAGCGCAAAAGTATTATTTTTGTTTACATTTGGTTTGTGGGTACAAAGGGTAAATAGTGTTGGAAATTTGGTGAAATTGTAGTTATTTCAGCACATTTTTAGCTGTCGTTTCTATGGAGGAATCACTTAGTGTTGCCTAGCAGTGGTTGAACTTTTATGTGTTGACAGCTGAGAACTGAAAACGTCAAAATACGAGATTATACATGAAATTTTTTTTCTTACAAGTAGAAGCCATTGAGAAAACCAATATTAAAATCATTGACACTTAATCAATGAAAAACTTATTTTTATAAAAAAATTTTAAATAAAAATATTGAATAACAAAAACAAATTCAAAACGACATTCATGTTTCTTTTCCACCTTAACAACCAAAAGAATTTTCCAGGAATTTTGTTTTCACATACTATATATAAACATAATTCTTATCTATTTACCCGCCTTTTATTACACACAAAAATGAAACACGGTTGGTTTAGATTTCATCAACTTCATGGTAAATTAATTTCCTTACCGAAAAATAAAGCCTTGATTTTTTTTTTTTTCCTCAGAGAGAAAGTAACTCAAGATAAAAATTTATTGTGGGTAATTTCTTTACTCGTGTCTTGCTCGTAAAATAAAAATCCAACAAAAAAAAATCTCTCTAACTCGTCGTCTCGAGTTAGTGGGACTTTGAGAAGACTGAAAACGCTCAAAACCTCGAAAAATTGTTCAAACTTTAAAGTGGATTTGTTATTACGCATTTTACGACAACGCCCTTTATTCCCTACAAAAATATTTATGTACTGCGTATGTATAGACTTCGTATTACGTTTGTAATCCTTTATAAGTCAATGCTATTGTTCGTGGAATTAAACGCGAAGTTCACGCGCCAGTTAACCCAGGAATTTTGAACACCTCGCTTTATTGCGCAATAGTTTGTTTGGTTTTAGTGTTAATATTATAGTTGACTAAACTTTCGCGTCTAATGATTCTTTTTATAAGGTTTCACCAAGCGGTTTTAGATTATGTTAATTTAAGCGTAAATTGTTTCAAGTGTTTTCGTTATTCTCAAGCTTAATCACGCACTCGCAAAACGAAGCCTCTGAAGAATATTTTCTTGACGTAAAATTTAATTAAACTTTTTTGTGTTATGATTAAACTTGACTTAATTGATTTAATTTTC
Organism: Stigmatogaster subterranea; assembly: GCA_034696085.1. NCBI lineage: Eukaryota > Metazoa > Arthropoda > Chilopoda > Geophilomorpha > Himantariidae > Stigmatogaster > Stigmatogaster subterranea. The sequence goes on from JAQIWS010000024.1 coordinate 71,246, forward strand.
GTGTTCTAGGTGTTTCTTTCAATCTAAAACTCCAATATAAAAAAAAAAAAAAATCTTAAATTATGCAACGAAAAACAAAAACTTGTGAAAAATATTTAATTAAGAATAAAATTTTTATAAATTTGATGCTATTTTTATTATTTATTTTTATTATGCCCTGCGAACTCTGTATATATACGAATTCCATTTACTTAATAGGTCGACTCAGCGCCATCTCAATTAAATTACGAAATGCAATTTACCTGAGATCGTGTTGACATATTTTTTGCTTAAAATACCTGCAGTATTACGAATTAACATGAGTACCCGTCATGCAGTTTTTCTTATTTTGATGAATGACGACAGATTTTATCATACTTACCTATACAAAAAAGACATCGAGAAAAACATTTTGCGAACTCCGTTTTTGCTGGGTAAAAATAAATCAATTTATTGTATTATATTACGCTTCATCGTCAAGTAAACACTGTTATTTCAACAAAATGGCTTAGGTGGTCAAAATACAACCTTGGAAATCTTCCATAAAATATTTTCCAACGAGCGCGCTGAAAACACGTTTTATACTTTTATCGGTCGAAAACGTAAATCCGCAAAAAAATTACACTAGCCGCTACTGAAGCCAAATATTTTCCTTCTACCACCTAAGTTATACAAGAAAAACTTCAGTTGGTATTTTTCCGCGTAGATTGATTTCTCGAGAATTTTCTTTGACTGTGATTGACTTACTGTATATATTTTATACATCAAAAGAAGAAAAAATAGAATGATATTTTTTTTACCCCGTCTTTCTCAATTCCTCCTCTCATCCGTCACTTGCTTAGAAGCTTAGGTTTGTACGAGTGTGTCTCTCGAGTGCGAATTTGCAGGTTGCAGCTCATCAATATTCGGCTTTAAAGACAAGATAGAACGAGATTACTTCCTTTGTTGGTAGAAATAACGTGCCGTTAATCAGGATTTCGTGCAAACGAAACACCTCTCGTTTTACTTTTAAAGTTGAGATAATACACTGTATATTTATATACACGATACATAAACGTCAACATCACGCGCGATTTTAAAATTGAGTCGCGAAGATTAATAATACACTGTATTACATTTTGAAACGCATGTCTTTCAATTTAAAATAATTGAATCTTTCTTTTTCTTCCAGAAAAAGACACGACCAAAAAAAAAAAAAAAAAAAAAAAAGTCGATAAATTAATGTAAAGAAAGAAGTTTCATTAAAAGAAAAGCTTTTTTTGTTCCCCTTCCATATATATAATTCTCAAAGTAACGCCGACGCATGAAATTCTCTCAGATTCAGTCCATCGAATTAAATATTTATTTAATTCTGAAAACTTTTCTAATATATTCCTTTCACTCGACTAATCAACTCAATTACCCGCGAACGACCTCATCGAACGTTTTATTCTCAAACTACTTAATTTGTCCCTGAGCTGACAAAACAAGTCTGTTTTATTGGATTTGTTTACAGTTTGTCGACTTCCCTCGCTCCCCCCCACAATGTCCGGAGCCCGCCCTCTTTGCTTTGAGCAACGTAGGTGATGCTCATTGGATGTTCCATTCTCTGTGTGGCAGGTTGCCTGGTGCATTATTCTGACAACTTCATTCGGGCCATGACCGTGAGAGAGCGCACTGTAGGCGATCGTCAATTGAAGGAACGTGACAAGCCCTCGTGTTGCCGCACGAGTTCGTGCATTGAGTAGACATCACTCATGCACCTTTCAACCGGAGCTTAGGGTTTTTTCGTCTTCCCATGGCGATTTTGTCTTCGTGTTGTTGTTGGAGAACCGTTCGAAATGGGAGTTTTGCAAGTGGATTCTATACTCTGGTACGTTGTTCTTACTTTTTCTTTATTTTAAATGTCAGTTTGAATTTGGTGTTGATGTAAAATCGATGTTGAAAATTGAATTTTTCTTGTTTTTGAAAATGTAGACTATAGCAAAAAGTTGTTTTTAAATTAAAATTTGATACTCATTTTATGTATTAAAAACAACATTTTGCTTCGCAATTTAGGTTCTGTAATTACTGTAATTTTTTTAATTTAAAAAATGTCGAAATTGCAATATTAACTCTTTCTGTAAATATTCGAGACTAGAATTACGAATTGCAGTAGGTTAATGAAAACTTTTAATTACGCGACTCGCGTAATTGAGTGTAATTGAAGCAACGTAAAAGAATTTATAATTCAACATCCAACGAAAAATATTTCCCTATAATTACCGTGACGGCAGCATTATCCACAAAGCAATAACAACCTCGCAGTTGAAAGCTGAAAGCTCCTCCTCGACTACGGCTTCACTCCACAACGAAGCATCCCAATTTCTCTTCAACAGTGTCATTTTTCTAGGACTACAAGAATTTAGCGCACTCTTTGTCTGGAGAGTACTTAATACGATATTATTTCACGTCTTTATTGCTTCGCTTCGAGGCACTCGCGCGCCATTAAAAGACGACATCAAAACAAAACAACATTTTTTTAAAAATGTAATGAAAAACATTATCCAACCTCGCCCTGCTTTTTAATGAATATTTTTGGTTTAATTATAGTTGCTTAGTGACGAAAACCATGATTATCTGGTTTTTGGGCGAAAAGGGGAGATTAATGTTTACGGTTGAGTGCGTTGATTACATATTCGTTATCGAAATTGGTGTTGGGATTTGGTGTAAATAAAACGAGGAAATGGAGTTAGATGTGACATATTGTATACGGGTAGATAGATAAATCTGTGATTGGGTTAGATTTAGGTGATTGGTGACAGAGAACGTGACAAAAGGGTGGTTTAGTCGTCTCGCTACCACTAATCATCGCTCCAATCTGCTGCAATTTTCTTCCACGTCAGAAAAACTCACGCGCCAGAATCTTAACGGCTTAACCTTCGTGCAGTTGACGTGAAACTGACAAATCTATATTTACACCATTAAAAAAAGAAAAAAGAAAAAATCTTGTCGTCGTTTTAACCTTTTCTTCAAAACCTTTTATCTTCGTTAATTAAACTAATTAAAACAAAATAGGGATGTTGATGTTATAGAATTAACAACGTTGTCACCTGCATTACACCTTTAAGTTGAACTTGACTTTTAATTTTCTTTGTTTTCGATAGATTTATTATTCAATTCTCGTGGTAGCTGGAACTTTCCAAGTGGATTCCACGCTAATGTCTCACAACGACACCGTAATGGCACATAATTCCGGTGGCCACGCGAGTGGTAAGTGTTCGCGTGCTGTTCTTGGCTCAATTTCATCGTGTAGCACGCTATCTAATTGATAGCACGTTAGCAAGACAAAATTTGCTCCATTCCTTATCGTAGGATGCCCACCAATGACCTTGTTTGGCTCGTGAAATTGGTGCTTAAGAATTTGTTCTTTCCTTTTTGGCAATCTTGGAGAGCAGCGTTTGTTGATTTCGAATTTTCTTGTTTTTTCAGCCGCTCCACTCTCATTCACAGTCTCCGTTCTCGTGTGCGCAGGCACTTCAGTTCTCGCGTCTGTCGTTCTTCTCGTTGGACTCTGCGTGGTACTTTTATATATTTTTATATATTCTACTGTATCTAACACTTGTCGTTTTTCTCACGACATAAATTTACACATTTTTGAAATTTTTTTAAAAGGATAATCGATTGATGTTAATCCCCTGGATTAGTAGCATCACAATGACAACATTTATCTGTTTCGTTTACTCAACGTATCTCATTGCCACAAGTGTAAGTAAAGATTAAATTAAATCCTCACCAATCTATTATAAAATTCTAATTTTTTGCTTATTTTCAAACAGGAATTTAATCCAATTTTAGCATCACTCTTTTCACTGGATTTCTTTTTGTCGTTACTAAACGTAAGATTTTTTTTTTTTTTCAATTTAAATAAAAAAAATTCCCTTTTTAAAAACAACTTCACTTTTATTATGACAAGGTTTATTGTCTTCTCTGCGTTGTTTCGCAATATCAAGAGTACAAAGCCGGGCGTGGTCGTTCCGAAGACACGTCCGGGTTTTACCCAGTAAGTCAATATTATTTTTACTACAAAAACACATTTTTAACCATATTTAAAAATATTTTTCCTAGCCACCCGTTAAATACGACTCTTGGGCGCCACCGTTCTACAGTACCAAAAGAGCCAGCGCTCTTCGGAAAGAGCGATCAGCAATGCCTGGAAAAGTAATTTCAACCAAACAAATGGAATCCAATACAATTCTAGTTCAAGATGAATGCCCGTCTACAGTGGACACGGAAAAGTGGAAAAACAAGCCAAGAATTCATTTTCAAGAACCGGAGGAAACGAGTTGGACAATGTCTTCCGGAAGATCCGTTGGAGTTGTGCTCAGAGATGGATCTAGTACAGACACAGCATCTTCCAGAGTTCCTAGTGACGATCCGTCACCTCGATCTCGGACTAAACACGTGCAGTTTTGTAGCGCGCGAGATGAAGAAAATGATACGCCACTCGTCGAAATATGTGATAATTCATCGACTGAGAATATTGACAAAAATTGACAATGTCTAAGATGATTTAACAAGAAGTACGCGACTGATTTTTAATTCGTTTTAAAGAAAAATTTGAAGTGTGTGATGATTTTTTTTTTTAAATGATGATAATATATCAAGAGCTGGATAGAATGTCGTGCGGTGCTCAAAAGAAAATACGAATTACTTGCTCAAGAAGTGTTTTTTTTAAAAGTTGCCTATAGGAATTAAATGCTTTGGATTGAGAATTAATCATCGACGTAGCAGAAAAAGTTATTTTTCTGTAAAATCTATTTAATCGGTGACTGTGACGTAGTTTGTGGTTACAATGACGTCAGAGTCGGATATTGAGTTTCGATTTTGAACCGTTCGTCGACAGGTGGCAGACTACGTCGGTAAATAGAACCACGAACCCGTTTTACCTATTTCACGAATCAAATTGCAGATGGAGCCACTGGGAAAGTGAAATTCTGTCTTTACGCATTTTTATTCTTTACATTTTCTTTATTTTCTCTATTTTCAAAAAACAAACATTTTCAATGTTGTACTCAAAATTGCCGTAAACACAAATTAAACATCACGCTTTAAAATCAAACTACAAAAAATATTTTTAAACCAAAAAATCAAAAATTGAAATAAATTAAAGTATTACCAACTCAACCTTCTGACATCACCCATAAATCAATTTAATCAATCTTCACCAATCAAAACCCACTCAACTATAAACAATCACTTAGTTAGACCTGAGACAAGCTTATTTCTCCAAGATGTAACTCATTACTTACTAAACCCTTACCTAATCCTTCTGTCTTCAAACAGAATTGAGTTAATCAATTGACGACAGGCAATGTGAGGCGTTAATCGAGACATCTTACACAAGGATTAACTCAAGATTTTGTGTCCATCACAAGGATTGAAACCACCTCCACTCTTTAAAACAAGAAAACGTCACGAATTAACTTTAAAAAGTCAGTTTTTTGTGCTGATTATATTTTAATTTATTCTTCTTGACTTATTCAAGCTTTTTCTCGGATTAAAACTCGAAATTAATAATTCAGGCGTTTGGGATACTGAATAATTTACAGTAAAAGTAAGATAAAAAATCGCATCTTCTCAATAAAAATCGATAATGCGGCTGAATAAAAAATTTACAGCGAAGGGTAAAGACTAAAGTAGAGAGTAAAAACATCATTAAGAGCAGTATATGCAAATTTATTGTCAAGTGAGTGTGAAGGCGATGTTGGTTGATTTACAATTTGATAAACGACTTGTGCAGCTGTGGGTGTCGGTTGGGGGTTCGCGACGTTCGTCAGGTAATTTATGTTTGCATTTTTAGTGTGTGGGTAATCCCTCTCATTTTTATATATTAGCTGCCAGGTTATATATTTTCTTATTAATATTATGATATTATTATCGCGTAAAGTCTGAGTTGTGAATCATGGGGAAATTAGAATAAAGTGACGGTTGGTTTTATTATTTTTTTTTAAGGTAATAAAAAGCGAAGTGATGGAAATTTTTCGTCGGTGGAATTGATAAAGAAGGAGGAAGGATGATTTATTTATCGTTCGATATTTGTTACGTAAGTATTTGAAAAGCGTTGTAAATTATTAATGTATAACACCAACGGCGCTCCGTGTGTAAACTTGTAGAAGTTGCGTTTAAAGATAATTAAATAATATTCTTGTAGTTTAATATTTACTGTTTTTAAAAATCAGATTTAAATTTAAAGAGATAAAAGAAAGTTTTCAGAGTTTAAATATTAAGCCAACGGCGCTGCCATTAGTAAGTTAACTTAGCTTTTAACGATAACATAATGAATTAATTATGAAGGTATTTAATAATTTATTAAATATTATTGTATGGTAATTTAAACGTTAAAATATACGCCCTTTTTATTTAAAAACAACGAAATTTTATAAAACTCCACTACCGACGCTGCGGCAAAAATCGAAACTAATCGCCGCCATTGAAACTAATCACCGCCGTTGACAGCCAACGATTTCTTCAAATTTCTTCATCTTCCAGTCCAAAAGATGTTCAACTTCAAAGGTCAGTCTTTTACTTTACTCAATCAACATACACCCAACAAGAAACGCATAAAAAATTCAACACAAAGTACGCAAAAAATCCAAAACTTTAAAGTACCGAGAGAAATAGGCCTATTCCATAATACAAATTCCATGTAGCGAGCTAGCTGATTCTAATTTCAATCCCAATTGGGAATTGATAAGACTTGGAAACTGCTTCCAACTCACTCGTCGTACTCCGCACGAGCAACCATGCACATCGGAGGAGTCAGCCATTTCTCTGCCAAGAGTAATTCTATAGTATTACAGAAGCATCGTAAACTAGAAGTGGTCGAATCATGAGAGAATTTATGTGCTTAGTTGCGAGTATACGTCTGTAGAAGCAAGACAACATTGGTGATGCTCGCTCGATAATTCCACGTAGGATGCTCACCACCTGAGACCGCGTTTGAAAGCTCACTTCATCTCCCAACGAGGAAACTGATGTCCACGGGGTCTTTTTTTACACGTGCACGTTTGTATTTCCTTTTTCCTTTGTCAGATGCGAGTTGTACAGTACACAAATTGAATTTAAAACCGATAAAAAAAGACTTATTGATTGATTTTTTTGCGGTTTAGCTCGCTCGAAAAATCCAGATGCCGACAACAAAGTTTTTAGTAGGTAGTTTTCGAACTTTTTGCGTGCGGTCAACGTGCGTTTTCATTAGGCTTAATGTTGTATTAGAATTCTAAAGGTGCACGAGTGTTTTAATCCACTCGAAGCTTCAGCGAGGATTTATTTAGGATTACGTATGGAAAGCGAGTCGGAGGTTTTAAATAACCAACTGACAGTTGGGTGCGTGGTTTGCATGTGAAATTAAGCAAATTTCTGGTTGACGTTTTGAATTTTAATTAAATCTGAATTAGAAATTGAAATTAAAATTTGAAAAATCTGATAGAAAAAAATAGTTAAGAAGTGATACAAATCTTTATTCAATCTCTTTACACACCGTCCTTCTGGTGGTTGCCAACTGGGGCAAATTCAATTTCCGCCTTGAGAAAACCTAGTTGTTGTTTTCCCTTTAACATCCAAAATAAAGCAAAAAGCAAAAAATAGGTCGTAGTTGTGGTCTTGACACCCTGACTCAATTCCCGCTCCCAAAACTAAAAAGAACAAAAATAACGAAATTGAGATTCCTCTTCTAAAAAAACCAACTGCCCAAAGAATGAATTACAGGCTCAAACACAATTACATTGGTAAATCCTTTCGTAGACGTAAAAAAGGAGAAAAACTTCTTTACCCTTTAAGCAGCTGCAACCATTTCTTCCACTTGTCTTCACTCGTAGCTAAAAGTCCACCGAATCTGAAAGGAAGAAGCATCGTCTACTTGTGTAAACCCTCCTTTGTGCTCATTGGATACTCGCTCGGTTGAATCTGAATCTGTGCCGAGTGCCTCCCCGTTACGAGAGAAACTCAAATCTCGCTTAATTTCAGCGTGAACTCAGTTACCACCTTTGCGATTCGGATACGCCCATTGAGCTTCGATTCAATTTCACGTAATGGTCTTCATTATCCGCCTTCCACTTTTCTTCTTAAGTCACTAGAGGACGCTGTTGTTAAAAGAAATGCTGCGGTATTACCCTTTTTTTTTTTCCTTCTTCTTCCTTCTCTTTTTTTTTTTTTTTTTTTTTTTTAAAAAAAGCTTTAAAACCTTTTTTTCTCTTTCGGTAAAATAAAAGGTGATTAAAGGCCTTGTTTTTTTGTTTTTTTTTGAGGGGAGAGAAAAATTTAATGTAGTGGAAATTTTCTTGATGCGGAGCAAAGATGGCGGTGGGGTTGAAGTCGAATGTCATTAAATGTTAATATTTAAGGTCTTTTGTTTGCATTTGGCTTCAATTTTTCTATCTCACTGAATCCCTTCTGGCCTTCATCAATAACTGACAGTCTCAGTCGTCCGCACTCTATATAAAAACAGAAAACTAGACGTGTAGTCTTTGATCACGTGATACCGTTCTTTCTTAAATCTACCGCCTGACTTATTTATTTTTACTGGTTAGACGTACGATGAAAATAAATATTTCACGCTCTGTTAGGGATATGTGGCGTTTAACTTTAATTCGTTTACAAAATTTTTTTCTTCTCCTTTTCTTTACCAAAAGTAAAAATCAAGAAAAAATTTTCTTTTTCGCAGTTGGTTTGATTTTATGCAAAATAATCACCTCGGTGCCAAATTGGTTCGTGTTTCTTTTGTCTCGCATTTTTATTTTCTTTTTTTAGAAATTCTAAGTCCGCAATTTCGTTTTGTTCTCATCATTAGTTCACGTGCACGTTGGGTGGGAAGAGGGGTGGGGGTAAGGTAAGACGAGATTCTTTTCTCGAGGAAGTCAATTTGTTGCGAGCCTTGGTAAATAATGATCCCAACGTGGTTTGGAAACTTACTTCCACTTTTCCCCTACCAATAAAAAATTGGGACAAAATTAGGAAAAATTTCGGAATTTTAAAAATCGTCTTTATTTGTTATGGTAATGCGATCGTTATCATCATCATCATCATCATCGACCAATTTTCAGTATCAACCTTCCATTTGTATCAAATCGCAAAGCGATGACTATAAATTATAGTAATTAAAACATTGTTATTATCAAAGGAGTCGTAAAGGGTTACACCCGTTATCAGACAAACGTTGAATTCATTAAAAATGTCGGAAGGCGAATGTCGAATTTCGTGTAAATCGTAAATAACCAAATGACACGTTTTGTTGTTGTTGATGATCGAGTCACTTTGCGAAAGTGACAAATTTATCTTAGTAAACAATAACAGTCGCTATTTCACGTTTCTCGTTTAAAACGTTATCGCGAGAGCGTTGTAACATTACGCGCCCTCTGACGAGCGAACTCTTGGCTCATTGAGCGTGATGGATCACTGCTTCGTGCGGGATAAGAAGTGACAACTTATGTTCGAAGGTGACAGTGAGGAAGAGAAACGTATTGATTTTATCTCTCCCGCCGAATAACCCTCCGCAACAACGTCTGTCAGGCTTAAAAGAAATATCTTTTGTACTGTAGTAACTCTACTTTAAAAAAACGCATCCGCCATGTTTTTATGAAGAATATTCGAGAATTAAAAAGGTTTTTTTTTGGAGATTTTATCTTTTCTTCGCATCGTTTTTACTTCTACCGTTGATGGGGGTAAATAAGACGATGCTCGACGCTAAGTTTTAGCGGAGCGTCGTAAAAGAAAAATATAAACGATTTGTACAAGTAATAAAAATAGGAGTAAAGGAAAGAAAAGAGGACGAGTACAAGTTGTGATGTCGGCAGGTTGTTGGAGATAAAGACGGTTTTATTTTTTTTGGTGTGCGAGGTGATATATATAAAGCTTTTTGATACAATGTGTTTCGCTTAGATGAATGGTTTTTAATGAATGTGGTGAGTTGGTTTCAAGATGGCGCGGTGAGTTACGAGGGCGAGGGCGGTTTAGCAAATTAAAGGATGTAAATTTTTGATGGAGATAAAAGTTTTGGGATTATTTTATGCAGATTTAATGAAATGAGTTTAAATGGCGCCCTGTTTTCTCGGAAATGATAATTTCAGGAAGTATGTTGTCTGTGGTTGCGGGATATGTACATTAATTTTATTTAGTTCGTATATTAATCTGAGTACATTAAAATTAGATTTTTGGGAAACAAATTTTGTCGTTTTTGAAACTAGATTTCCTCGGGTGTCCTTTCGAGTAGAGTTTGAAATTAGAATTTATTTTCGGCGAGTGGAAAAATATTTCTCTAAACGTCACTGAAAATGACCATTGATGACCACGACCGACGGACGCGACGGCTTGAAACGACGGAGTTATTCCTACATGTCCAGTCTGTCGAGTTGTATTTGCATTGTCACGGATAAAGATTGCTCGGCGTGACAGCGCAACAGAAACGAGTCCACGCTTCACTACTTTTCGGCTCCAAACTTTCTCACACTTCAATGGCTTCTGGTTCTTTCCACGAAATTCCACAACGCAAGTCTTGATAATATCTCACCACACCCACCAACGCTAACACCTTGAAACACGAAGGTGGGTTGTTAGATAGTTAGTTAGTTAGTTAATTAAAATGTAGAGTGATTTACGAGAGATTTTTTAGGGTTACAGTTAGGTTTAAGTTGAATTGCGACACTCACGCTTAAAATCCCCCTAGCGACAAAAAACGCAACTTCGGCTTTGCAGCGTGCGTCGAATCCCTGCAAATTGAAAAGAGAGAAAGACGGTTCTTAATCTCATCTCATCTCATCAGGATTAGATTTATATATAAATATATATATTTTTATTTATATGGTGGGAAAATCCCTTCGCTCATTAACGCCGAAAGGATTAACGAAGGGGAAATTGGATCCGCGTTGTGACGTTCGTTTGCTTTGACAACATTGATCTTGAAATTAATCGCGCTACTAAATTGAAAGTCGTTTGCTCGCTCGCAATTAGCCTAATTAACAAATGCTTATTTATATGTATCAAGATTCGCTTTGATTTTTAAAACGACGTAATAAATCCTAAAAAATTTTTTTTCCTCCACCCGGTTTAATTTTAACTACAACGCGAACGCCCCCAAAACTTTTAAACTACTGTACCCTAAATTTTAAAAATAAACGTGCAGGTGTAAAAAAAAAAAAAAAAAGGAATAGGTGTGATCGAGTATTTTTTTTACTTTAATTTTATTTTATAGTTTTATATTTTTTTATTATTTACCTTATTTATGTGATCTCGTAACACGTTCGAGTAAACGATGCACACAGCCTCCAGAGCCATGAAAGTAATAAGGCCAATGATCCAGGGAACAATAAGGCCTGGTCTTTCCTAAGTGGTAAAAAGGGGGAAAAGAGAGAGAGAGAGAAAAAAAAAAAAATACTGTAAAATAAATTTACGACCGTTAAAACCCCTTCACTCATCTACAATTATTATCTCCGGGAATGCGGTGGGGATATTAATCGACGAATAAATTTTTTTCCTTTCCCCCTCCACCCCCAAAAAAAAAAAAATTTCACCAAAAAAAAACTGGGCTGTGAAATTCGACGAAGTGGAAAAAAATTAAGTTCCACTTTAATTGTCTCGTTCTATTGGAAAATTGCATTCCTGGTTTAGGCCTAAACGGGGGGGATAATCTTCTCACGTTTACTCCAGTGAACTGGAGGAGAGAAGAAGGATTCCAAACGCCGACGCGTTTTAAGGATGGGAAGAATGCAAATGAGCGCGTGATTGTGAAACATTGCCCGCTGTTTGCGCCCACCATTAAACAGATTATCCGACGCACCCATCTCGCAAATCGAGGCGGAAAATGGGTTGGGAGTTTGTAGGCAATAAAAACTAGTGGGTGGTTGTGGGTAGGTAATATGATTACGCGAGTTTATACGAGATGCAAAACGCAGTTTTGACAGCCGCGTTCGCGCGGTGTAGACTAGTAGAATACTTACTTTGATGATTCCGACGAAGAGACAGCCACTTAGCCCGACGAGGGACAGTTGAGTGGCGATGATGGCCGTTATGGCAATTTGAACGCCTGCAAACAGTCGTATAGGATCACGGTTTGATGGGTCGCTCGCGCGCGGTGGGCGATGGGGGATGAAATAGTGGGGGAATTATGGGGGATGTTTGTTATTGGATTTAATGAATTGAAAAATAATTTGCGTTTTGATGAAGTTGGGGGAGGGGTGTGCTCACCGTAATATACTTCGCCGAGGATGTTTTCGGAGGAGTTTAGGCATAGTCTCCACGTTGATAACGCGACGACCAAAATAGAAATACTCTACGAGATTGGGAGGGAAGAGAAACAAATATGGGGATGTAAAATCGATTTTGTATTCTATTGAAAAGGGAGTACTGGTAAGTAAGTAAAATCGAGTTTAGAGATTTTTTTTATTATATTTTGTTTTGTTTTTTTGTGACGTGAATTTTTGAGTTGAGTGAAATCCGGAGACTACTGTAGAAGTAGGGTTGAAAAAAAAATTGTTAATATTTAGTAAGCGTGTATGGTGTTTTATCCGAGTAAATATTAAATATTTATTATTCAATAATGTATCCGATCGATTTTGCCGCTTCGTTGAAGCAGCAACCCGTTATTTGCGATATCTATTTCTATTACATAACGCAACAGCGAGGCTTATTCTTCCACCATCGTTTTCTTTTCAAACTGATTGGGATCAAAAGTTGAACCCGCGTCATCCAGTGCCTAGTAACGTGACCGAAAGGGCACCATATCCAGAACGAGGCCGAGCTTACACACACACACACACACACACACACACATAGAAACGCCAGCAGTTTCACCACCGCATCTCAATAAAAGTTACCATAGCAACCGGTTAGAAGATACCAGACATCACTCAACTCACCCTTGTGGTAATTAAAACGATAACGTTTACTCAAAAATTTATCTCCTGTATAATAGTAGTAATAATAATAATAAAATAATATTTACCAAAGTGTACAACGCTCCACATAACGCCGCGTGTCTGTTGTTAAACTGACATCTTTGTCCGTTCAGAAGTTCGTACATGGTAATCATCTTTAAACGTGAAAACTTGAAATTTTTTCTTATCTGAGCTAAATGTAAAAAAAATAAAAGATAATTTAATTCCGATACGAAACTTCGAGTCCACGACCACAAAGCCGAAGGTGGTAATCTCGTGATAACTGCAGTTGGTTTCTTGTTGTTCAACGACGAAGCTTACAAAATTCTCGCTAGCGAAACAACACAACCTCAACGCTAAAGTAATCTCGATTATTTTCCTCTCGTTCCCGGTGGGGCATTTCCGAATTGCGGGGTTATACGGTGGGGTCTGCAGTCTGCACTCTATCAGCTTACTCGCGTCAAGATGAAAAGTACTTTCGAACGGAACTGGTCTTTTGTAGACATCTCGAGTTGTTGTCGTTGTAAAATCCACTCTTAAGTTCTCCCCGCACTCTTTCTTTTTCCGGAGATAAATTGAGCACAAAGTATATCTTTTTTTTTTGGGTGGACATTGTTTTTCGTTCAACGCCATTTTTGTTTTGAGAATTTTTATTTTTTATTTTTTACGTGAAAGGAATACAAATAAAGTGGTTGGATTTCAATATTTGGAAATGTCGGAGCCGGATATTGTATTTTTTTAAAGGGGGGTCGGGGAGTTTTGGGGGTTTTGTGTTTCGTTTCGATATTTTTTATTATTTTCTGATATTTTTTTTGCGGGGTGGTTGTAAGAGGTTTAGTCTATTTTCAATACTCAATTTTTTGGAAAATGGGCTCAGTGAAGGGGAAAGTGTATTGGCAAGCGTTGAATCAAGTGCACCAGGTGGTCACCGGGGACAAATCACGGACAGGCATATTGAAACGCCGAACGGACGCATTCTCGACTGAATTTGTACACGTGATTACGAAACGTATATAATGCAATTGGAGAGAAAATGTTCCTTCTCGGTCGCTCTCGTTACAATAAACCAGACAAATTTCTCGGATTTGGTTTCCGGGGATTTTGTTCTTGCGGATAATTAAAACGTACTTATATACGTTTTCGGTATCGAAGAGTAGTACGTATCCGTAATTTGAAACTTTTCATTAAGAAGCCGTGTTTTTTTATCTCGCGGCTAAGACGACGTTGCAAAAAGGAAAAAACACGACTGATTTTTTTTTTTTTGCGAATTTATTACTTTCGCTGACATTTTTTTGGGTGCAATTTGAAGTGTCGTAAGAGAAGCACGATTCGTTTAGTACGATTTTTCCTTTTTTTTTTTTTTTTTTAATGCTCATTACTTTTTTTTTACTTTTTTTTATGTCGGTTTTTTGTTCAGACCCAAAGGAATCGTAAAATGAAAGTCGTACAATGAATAAAAAAAAGTTGCGGACTCATTTTCTCAACTCCGAGAGTCACAACTCCACCTTAAAATAAAAAATTTTTTTTTTTATTTTTAGTATGCATATTCATCCAAAAATTACCTCTCCTTTCTCCACAAAACTAATTTTTTGAACGCGCCAACACCAACAAAAACTTAACCCTAAAAAACTTGGCCTCTTTTTCCTTTCACGAAATAAATAAAATAAAACTGGCGACACTTTTTTGTTGTTGTAATATTCCCACTATATATTTGCCTGGCGGTTTTTCATTCTCTTTTTATCGCCTTTTACTTCACTGCGCCCTATTCTTATTGATTGATCTACGCCTCAACTTTCGCCGACTAAAGGTGGAGAGTCCTTATTTTTTTAAACAGAAAAAGACGAATTGAAGTTGCGGAATATTAATAATAAAATCATTAGTCACGCCGAACGAGTTCGTTCGTTTAACGACGTCAATTTCGAAATCTCTCTCTCTCGACGTAAATGCTAAATTGATGGAAATGTTGGGAAATGCAAACGTTAATAGAAAAGATTTGTCTGTCGTATACTGTACACAAACACTCGAAATTTCTCGAAATGTGGATTTGGAGGGGAGTGGGGGTAGGGAAGAAAAAAAATTTCATTCGCAGATGGGTTTAAGTGTTGGTAGCAGTTGGGAAAATATTTTCTTTTATTTATTTTTAGGTTGGTTGGTTGGTTGGTTGGTTGGTTGGTGAAGTGTGCGTGAGTGTGTGTGTGTGTGTGTGTGTGGAAATAAATACTCGATTTTACTGTTTTGTCAACTTTATGATCTCTAAATTTTAAACGGAGCGCGTTTATCGAGTATTAACTGGCGTTTTTTAGTCTCCGTAGACTGTTTGTGACGCAACTGGTGAATTCAAAGGGTTTTAATAGTGGAGATTAAAAAGTTGTGGTGCATTGTGGGAGTTTTTTTAGATTTGGTGTTAAAATTTGCGGATTTTTTTTTGAGGGGGGTTAAAGTAAATTTATGTTGGTTTTACGATTTTTGGTACAGTAATACAGTAGTCCAAAAATCTGAACACCACGAATCCGGACTACAATTGAGTTTTTGGAAGAGTCCGGATTTTCGAGTGTACAACCCGAGAATCCGGATTTTCGAACCTGTTTGATTTTTGGTACAGTAAAAGTCCAAAAATCCCGACTCAAGAAATCCGGACTATCCGAGAATCTGGACTACTTGAGTTTTTAGAAAAGTCCGGATTTTCGGGCAGACAACCCGAGAATCCGGATTTTCGGACATGTCCGAATGTCAAAATTTTTTCTTATCAAAATTCTTTGTCAAATTTAAGATATATTATAATTCTTCCTTAAATGTGAAGTTTTATCAAAATTTTTCGTTAAATTTAAACATTAAAATTACTGTCTGAGAATTCGGAATATTCGAAAATCCCCGAGTGGTCCGGATTTTTTTGACTTCTTCTTTATTTTGGATGTTTGAAATATTTCTTATTTATTAAAATTTTTTGATTTCGTGATGATGTTGATTTTTGCGGGCGAGTTTGCGACGAGGTTTTACGTTCGATATTTTTTGGTTTTATTTTTAGTATTTTTAATAAACTTGAGGTAATATGTAGGATTGGCATTTGGATATTTCTTGATCGTTATCGGGAGTTGCTAAGAGAGACAACAAAATATGAAATATTTTGTATTTTGAAGCTACGTTGGCGCGTTAGGTTCTGTATGTGGAGAAATTTAACGCAGGATTCGCGTTTGGAGCATCGTAATTTTGGAAAATAGGAAAATAGATTTTAATTTACACGCGGCTTTTGAAAATTAAATTAAATAACAAAACGACGCTCCAAACTCCAAAGCCGGCAAATTTTTTGATTTGACGTGATTGACAGCTCGGTATTAAATCAACTCGATGATTCTCGACGAAAATTCAATTTTCTCACGAAAATATTTCATTATCACCATCATCACCACCACCATCATCATCCAACAACTCCCCTTTAATTAGTTTTTCCCAACGTCCTCCCTCACTTACATTAACAAAATTTTCCAACCGAAATAATTGCGAAAATAAATCAAACCATTTTGCTTAACGCCAAAAACTTTTTTCCTCTCCTTTCACCTGAATTGAAAAATAAAAACCAAATCAAACGACGCTTTTACGTCGGGGAAGAGAAAACCAGACACCAATTAGCGCACGCAAGACCCGACAGAAAAAGCTGCGTTTGTGTTTATTCCTCTCGCTCACCTCGTTGGCAAAACGTCTTGTTAAGTAACAACGCTCACATGTCGTCGAAACTGATGCAATTGCGATGAGGAAATGAAATATAAAGTCGAAATAAAAATAGACGTATTTGGTTGTTTTTTTTGTGTTTTTTTTGAAGAAAAATTAAAATTTCGCAATTTGCACGCCGGAAAAAAATTTTTTTGCAGTCGTGGAGTGACGTGGATTTGTCGTCACGACGGGCGTGTTTGGTGAGGTGTAGTTTTATTTCGCTCCGGAGTCGTCGTAGAGTCGTAGAGGCTCAATGCATTTCTCCATTTATATTCTTCCCGTCGGTCAAATAGAAAGCTTATCGACTGGTTCCTCTCATGCATCGACTGATGAAACGTGTAGAAAGAAAGGAAAAGCTCTCTTGAAAACATGTTTCGACGCTAACGTAACGTAACTTCGTGATTGGTCACCGCGGATTGAAAGCCTAACAGCAAAGTTTTACGCAATGTGTGTGTGTTTTTAGTTGGGGAATTTTGTTTAGTCGGGGTCGGTGTAGCGAGGGTGGGATTGCGTACAAGGAAATGTCATTTAGAAGATAAATATTTGGTAGTGGGTTGGGAAAATATTTTGCAGCGTTAAATAAAGCTTAGTGGTTGGGAGAGAGAGAGAGAGAAAAGCGCGTGGGTTGAGGGGTTAATCGGAGAGATATGTGAGATTTGATTAATCAGGTGTTAAAATTAAAGAAGGTGAAAAATTGATATATGGTACTTACGATTATTCACGAAGTTCGATCACGTTGAAGATTCCGCGTTTTGGCGACACGATGCATTTTTGGTGTTTTTGTTGTGTCGTATTCCTAAAAAAAAAAAATTGCACACCTGTTGTGACCTTTTTTTTTTTTTTTCGGTTGTTGTTGTTGTTGTTGGTGGAAAAATGAAAATAGAAATCAAAACAAAAAACACGTGATGCACGGTGTTGAAAATTCGCAGTTGACGCGGAGATGGTAAACCACACGGATGGAAAACAGAAGGGAAAAATCTCAAGACTGCAGTTTTAAGGTAGATACGTAGGTGTTTTCTCACAGATTTCCTTCTCCCGCGCGGCTCAGATGGCACCGAGTGACGTGGTTAGCACGCGACTTAATCGTCATCCTATATCGGGGCAGCGTGTCTGCCGTCGACTATGCAGCGTCGCGTGCGCAGCCACATTGATCTGCTTCTGATTCCCCCCCGTTCCTCGACTTGTAATATCTGTCTGAGGCACGTGTGTGCGCACGCGTCGACTGGCGCAGAGCGGAACATGGGGAAAAAATCCAAACTGAATGAATGTGTCTTAGAAAAATCGCGCCACTTACTCAACTGTCGTCGAGACAATTTACGCGGTTCGATTTCAGTGGAATTTATTTTATTTAATTTTTTTTTCTCATCTCGATTTTCATTTTGTGAGAAAATATTTGTTATTTATTTATTTATTTATTTAAATGTGAGGTTGTCGGGTTTCGTTGAGTCATCTTCTTGGAAAATTGCTATGCGAGCGTCGTTATTTTTTGGTATGTGGGTGTATTATCTCGGGTGTGCTTTGTTTGCTGTTTTCTTTGAAAATTTATAAGGGAGGAAAAACAAAACAAAATGGTAACGATGCAGTTTTCTCTGGCGGTTTGGGTTTTGGAAGAGAAAATTGAAAATAGGACTTATGCGATCTCTTAAACCAAAGTTGCTCATTAGTTAATTGTGGATGTTGCAGTTTTTGTGTGCAGTGATACCGCAGTCGACAGGTAATAAATTTCAGATTTTCGGGGGTTGCACGCGCAATGTTAAATCACGAGTTTTTTAAAAAGTTTTATCTAGGAATAAAGTCTACTGGTTTGGTTTAATTTAAGCGTTTGAGGTTTTTTTAAGCACCGTTGCTATAAATTTTGAAGTAATTAGGAGCATATCGTAAATGCCACTTGGGCGGAGGAAGAAGGGAGAAGGTTCAGTTGAAGTATGAAATTGGAAATCTTTTGTGGGATTAAAAGAAATTTTAATTTGTGAATCTTTGAAATCAATTTTTATTTTATTTTTTGGTACAGCGGGTTTTGGTTTTAATTTTTTTTTTTTTTTGGGTGCTGTTTTTAACGTTTTTCTTGATATCGTATGATGAGTTCAAGTTGGTTGCAAAATTGGAATCTGATCACGCGGCGAATGTGATTAAAAAAAATTTTTTTTTCGTTTTTGAGATTTTAAATTGATTAATTTACGAAATATTTTTGTTTTTGATTTTATTTCTATTTTTAAAGAAAATGTAATTAACGAGGGTTAAAATTATACATTAGAAATAAAACTAAAAATGAAATTCTCGTTTTGTCATCGATTTCCACGAAAATAAAAATAAATGAGAATTTGAATTTAAAGTGGTTCACTTTACACATTTTAACACGGATGATGACGGGATTATGACAGGAAGGCAATTTGTGCTCGTTATTGATTTGTTAAGTGCGGATTTCGACGCTTACCCCGAATTATGCGTTAGGGTTATAAATCTCGTCGTACGCTGTGCGCGAAAAATGCAAACCAAGTAACGACTAACGAGATAGGGAAGGGATGAGTTATGTAGGAAAACAAACGATATTGAAGATAACAGGTAAATAAACATTAATTTTGGCAGGTGGGTGTGATGCGTGTTAGACTATTTTGATAAAAGCAATTAACCTTTAGGACAAACACGCGTTTCAATGGCCTCCTATGATGGATTAACTCTCGTTCTCCGTATCGCGGTAACAAACTCGACGTCAAAAATTCGTGCACGGATGTGGAGGATGAAGTTATGACTCGGAGCTTAGCTAAATCGCTCGGATTTCACCTTGAGACGTTGCGTTTTGGGGTGTAATGAGATTATAAGTTTGAGTGTAATTAAATTAGAGGCAACAGGCAAGGATGTGTCGGTGAAGATAAATCTCGCGGGATGATCCATCTTCGCGACGTGACCTTCAGTTTCTCCGTTCGTCTTTCTTGTCTCATCAAGTGAGTCGTTACCTTGGTTACGAGTTCGATGGTGATGTACAGCCAGCGTCACGGATGTGTGTGTTTGTCACTCTCTCTCAGCAGTCATTAATTAATAACGTTAGTTCGGTGAAAATCGAAAGGAAGAGATTTTTTTTTTTTTTCGGATAATCGGGGTTTTGGATGTTAATTAGAAATTTTGTCGCTGAGATTTGCGGGTTTTGACGGGAAATTATGGAAATGATGGTTTAATTGGGAAATGAAGTTCGGATGTCTCGAGGTGGTTTGAGATTTTAACGCGAGGTGTAGCGGAGGTCAAGCTGACAAGTGGTGCGCAGTTTTACCGCACGTGAAATGCTTTTCCGTTAACCCCTGGAATAAAAGCAATTACCGCTCGAGCAAAACCCGTTAATAGACTCGATGCACTCCGTGTGGCCCGAATTAACTTTAAACCTGAAATTGCTTTATTCGGGATTAAACACGTTCGTGAATATCATTGGTTGTGTATTACCCGCACTTGTTGCAGAACGTCGCAGCTTGACGCGGGGATTATATTTCGCGGATACCGAATGTCGGTGATTTTGAACAGCTGGGTTTTGGGTTTTATAATCGGAGATTTTTTCGGTGTTTTTGTAGGATTTAATTTTTTTTTTTTGTGATAAATATTTTATAAATCAATATTTTTTTTATTTATCTTTTGAGCGATTTTTGATCTCGGTTTTTATACGTGAAGTAAATTTTTAATAACGGGAGTTTAAAAAAAAAAAAAAAAATTTTTTTTGTGGCGTCAGCGGAAGTCAAAGATTTTTTTTTTTTGGCGATTAATCGATATTTTGTTTTCAATTTTGATATTTTTCTCGAAGTTGAAATTGTGATTAATTTAATTTAAGTGCGTGGTGAAAAGCGAGGAAATGGGATTATTAAATATTTTATTAGTCAATAAAAATATATCCTGTCGTGTTCCGTTGACATTTAAAAATGTTACGTATTTATTTTCCTTTTGTTTGAAACCCGTTCGCGCTTCGAGTTTAAAATTTACGAAGCGAGGCTTAAAGTAATCAACGACAGGTAAACCAATTTATCAAAACTTTTAAATCCCTCGAACATTTTAAACGGTAACATTTAATTACCACACCGAAACCGAATATCACCATAATTAATTCACTTAAAATTTTTTTTATTTTTAAAAAATCGAAACCGCGCCAAAATTACCAAAACAAAATCCCAACATTCCCATCATTCCCAACTCGCGCATTTAACTGATTTTTATTTTTTACGTAGTAAATGTGACTTAACTACTTGCACATTTTTCCCCAAAAAACTTATCGTACCCAGAATATTTTAACATTCGCACATTTGTCGTTCCTCCTAAGTTACAACCGCCCCTGGAAGGTTTTTACCGCAATTATTAAGACAAGTTTTTGCATTACCGTCATTTTGGCGGCGTAACGACCCGCACGAGGCGGAAAGAGATCTCTTAATGACGCTGTAGTGGCACATAAACGTGTTGGTATGACCCTTCTTATAGTTAAGAAAACTTGGTGCGCCCGAAACGACAAAGTAAATACGTGGCCTCGACGGGCGGAATGAGCAACTATACAAATATCAGCGTAGTGAGGCGCACGTGGCGGGGAGAAATATGTTGTTGTCGCTTTTACGGCGGATGTTTATGACAGGAACTAACTGCGAGAGGATGGAAGTGTCAGGGAACGAGGAATGGGAAATCTTTCTCGTTTGCGTTGTTCTCTCTCTCTTTTGCTCGTCTCCGGCTGTGAAAGGTGGTATCGATCGGGGAGAGAGAGATCAACTTCGTTTGCCCCCACCGACAATTTGTTTCACCTGCTGAAAATCAAAGGTTAGCTGCGTCGGGGTTTTTGTTGAAGAGGGATCAGAATGGGGAATAAAGGAAAAATAGATAAGGGTGTGTGTTTTTTTGTGTTTTTTTAGGGGTGGGTAAAGTTTTTGAAAAGGATTGAAAAAATTTTTTCATTTTTTAGGCGTGAGTTTTTTTGTTTTTTGTTTTTGAATTATTTATTTTTAGGAATTTGGAGATTTTTTTTTAGGAGAGGTAGGTAAAGTTTTTGAAAAGGACTGAAAGAAGTTTTTCATTTTTTAGGTGTTAGTTTTTTTTTTTTTTTTGAATTGTTTATTTTTGGGAATTTGGAAATTTTTTTTTTTTGGGGTGTGGGTTGCGTGACGGGCTGTAATCTTTGTATTCTCTCGATGGCGAAGAGGATTTAAGGAGAAATCGTCTGAAAACACGCGCCTGTCACGCGCATCGTTATTCCTGACAACTTGCAGTTCGTGATTTATTCTCAGTGCTTGCCCACCCGTATTCACTTTGTCTTATTTCTTCTTCTGCTTTTTCGTCTTTTATTTTTTAAAATAATAATAATAAAAAAAAATTTTTTCCTTGTGGTTTTATTTTATAAATTTAATTTATCAATTTTTTCTTTTTTGGTGGCGTTTTGTCGTCGTGTAAAACGTAATATTTCAAATTGACAGTTTTAACTGACGTTTTCCTTAATTGACGTTTTGTTTCTGAAAGAAAAAAAAATTTTTTTGATCGATTTTTAACCCTTAAACCTTAACTCGTAATTAATTCAAGTCTACATTAAAAAATAATAAAAATAAAACTTTAATCGAAAAACCGAAATCCCGTTGCGATAAATCATCGCAATTATCGCAACCTGTCTTTAAACCTAACTTTTTATTATTAATCAACGGTTGGAACTAAACTACCAAAAAAAAAACCAAAAAAAAAACCTCAAATCTCAAACGTAATTAATTTTTTTAGTCACGCACGTCGATCACTCCAAACACGATTAATCCGAGTTTTCTGCTTTCATAATCCGAACCTAGTTTTCAAGCAGCGCGTGACTGAACCGGTGGGCTGCAATTAAGTACGTACCGAGAGAATTATCAACTCATCTGAAACCAAGCAAAGCTCGTTTTCCACTACACCGAGTACAAACCTCGTTGCGGCGTTGAACTCGCCTCTCGGGCAAAACTTTGCAGTAATTGGCCGTGTTGGTTATAAAATGAGAAACTGTCTTGTATACGTAATCAGAGCGCGATTTTAAGTTCGGACGGATTCTAGAGGTTTAAGCCACCGACAAAAATCCGAGTGGTGTTGTAAATCAGTGGACGATGTCGTTTCTAGGTAGTGAGCGTAAAAACGTATTGCGAGTGCGCGTGTGTGTGTGTGTGTGTGTGTGTGTGGGTGTGTGTGTCCATGGTGAGTGCTGCCTTCCAAATCTTCAAGTAAATGAAGTAATTTGTAAGATTACGGCTTTGCCCGTTTCCCGCCAACCGTCGACTCAAAGTTACCTAGCAAACGGATAAAAAGTTTTTTTTGGTCGTGAGAGAAGGTCGAAACGACGAAACGATGAAACGACTCAGTCTCGTGCGTGCGAGAGTTTTACGAGATGGTATAATACCTGTGTTAGTACGAGTTTGGATTAAGGTTTTGGGAAGTTTGGTGATAAAAAGGAGAAGGTGGAAGAATAAAATTTAATTTATCGAAAATTTTTTTTTGGATGTCGAGTTTTAATTAGCTTCAGGTAAAAAAAAATATTTTTGAGTGAGATTTCTTTTTGTTTACTTTTTCTATTTTTGAATTAAAGTACGGTAACCATGTTTTTAATTAACGTGTTCTAAAATTATATTTTTGTTATTTTATTTTTGGGGAGTTCTCAAATACTCAAGGTAAAATAATTAACGATTAAAGTTGAGATGTCGGTTTAAGCTTTACGAATGTAAATTGAGAAAAGCTTCTTAACGAACCTAAACCTAATTTTTTTTTCTCCATCTCTTCTTCGTGGACCTTGTTTACTAAACTAAAAATCTTGCTAATTAAAATTTTTCTATGCTATGCTATGCTAATTAGTAGAAACTTTTAATCTGATTAATAAACGTGTACTAAGTAAGGGCCTTAAATCAAAAATTAAATTCGACGTTTGTGTTTAACTAATACTGTACTGCATAAATAAAATGAAGAAAAATATTTTCTTTTTATATTAACTTACATCCCGGTAAAGCGAACCGAGGAATAACAAAACGTTATTTTCATATTCGATCGTAAATCGTTGTTGATGTTCACTCATAACTCGCGAACATTCGACGACGAAAATCGTGAGTAAAATCGATTCGACAATGACGATTGGAAAACAAAATATAACTTAATTGACCTTTACGATTCAAACCTCCTTGTAAAACACGGTCGTTTTTCAAACCGAAATCGTTTTTGGCAGACATTTTATTTTCGACGAAGAATCCTCCACATTGTATTTATTTATTTTTTTTGATGGGGAGTTTTTTTTATTATCAAGTTTGCTTTTTGGTAACATACAACAACACAAAGAAAGTTGTATTGATGTTTTGTGTTGAAGTAAAAATGAAGAAAAATCGAAAAAACCACAACGGCCACGTTTTCTCGACCAAGTGGTTTTTGTCAATTTGACGGTTTTCCGCCATTTTGTTCTTTTTTTTTTTTTGGTTGGTGAAATAAAAATTTTCTTTATTGAATTTCGGATGTTTGGAGTGAATACTAAATGGTTTTTTGTTCCTTGAAGTTTAATTTCTCCGCACGGAAAAGATTTTAACAGTTCAACACTTTTGAACGTTGGTTGTTCTTGTAGCTAATTAAGTCAACAAGTCACGCTCAACTCGTAAAGTAATAGAAGTTTATGGGTTTCAACAGCGTCGTAATAAAGTTATTTGTAATATAAAAAAAAGGGGCAGCAATCTAAACCAGCGTGTAATCCAGAAAAATTTGAGGGTGAATAATAAAAAAGCCTCAAAGCGGTAGTAATCTCTTTGTGTGTTCTTTATTAGATTTTTTGGCCTTTAATATTTTAATATTTGTGCATAATATTTTTCTATGTAAGAAAACGTGATTACGAAGACAAATGTTCGTCTTAAAGCTGATTTTGCGAATTTTCAACTGAAAATCCAGTAAAATTTTTTTTTTTATTTATCTACGCAAATATAATTTTTTTTTTGTCGGGGGGATGGATATAAAAAAGTTATTTTCTTTGTGTGCACACGGATATAATCCGATTACGTTTTTCATCAATCTCGTGTTTGCGAGTAATCACGTTTTGTGCGCAGATTTGTGTTGTTGAAACGCATGCACAATCCTGTTTTAGTTTCTCTGGACACACGACAAAAATGGCGTGTTCATTGACATTCCGCGTGTGTGAGCTGCGCATCACAAATTTCAGATAAAAACTCGCGAGAGCTGCGTTGGAAATAAATGAGGGTGTAATGCGATCGCGCAACAAATCTTTAATCCCTTTTCTCCACACACTAGAACACCTCTCAAAAACTTTCTCCAATCTCAAATTTCCCCCGAATCTTAGACTTTGCTAAAGAAAAACATTACTTTTTTTTTTATGGCGTAGTTAACGTTGAAAAATGTTTTTTGTTTTTTGTTTTTTTTCGGGAATTGGTAAACAAAAACGTGGTTAGGGTTAAATTGATATTTTTCAAGATTAATGCAGATTCAATTACGATATTCGGTTTGCGTCATCTTCGTTGCTTCGATCTCTTGCGGCGGTTTTGATGAGAAAAATCTGTAAACTCGGGAAGAAAAAATGGTAAATGTAAATTTTAGTGACGTAAGCGTGATTTGTTTTTGCGTTAAGTGAAATAACAACGTCGAAAAAACTAAGAAAAATTGTTACCGACGAGAAACAAATTTCGTTTTTGTTCAATTCTCTAAGTGTTTGCGAAACACGAGTGAGCCAATTCTCTCGAGGGTGAAAAGAAGAAGAAAAAGCACTTTTATGCAATATTTTGATGGTAAAGCATTACCGACTTTGTTTGTTATTATTTTCTTCACTCGAATGAAATATTAAAGCTCCACGTACACAAAACAAAAAAAAAAATCTTAAAGTCACATTTTACAACTATTACACACCTGCTTCTTCTTCTTCTTCTTCAAAAAGCAAACAGAGACGAGAAAATAAAATAAAAATAAAAATAAAATAAAAGTGAATCTCGCACAATTTTATAATGAAGCAATCAAAATGCAAGACAGCAAATTAAAGTCGACGTAGATAATTCCTAGACAAACATCAACTTCTGCCGCCCTCAAACAAACAAACCGGGAGTGAAAATTAAACACTAAATTACCCGCCAGCCTCCGCGCTTTGTCCACAAGACCACAACCCTCGAAAACTACTTTTCTTTCTCTCTTTCTCTCTCTCTCTCTGTGTCCCACTTTCGACATCACTCCACGAACGACGGTGTCTTGTTAACGCAATCAATAACAGTTCAATGAGTCGTGCGATCGAGGAGAATGAAGACGGAGAAGGAAATAAAGCAACGCGTGAATCGTTTTACCGTACACACGAACGTGTAACTGCCGCCCTTTTGTCCACTTGTGACCTCAATTTTGCCCGCACACGAAATTTGCTTCATCAGCTTGAAAAGATTTGCTTCAACTCTTTTCACAACTTTCCCCATTCGAGTTCACGAGGTCACCGGCCATTCGATCGGTGACGTCATTTTTACATTAAAAATTTGTTTTTTCTTTCTGATTTCGACCTTTGACTTACTTAATGCGGTTTTAGCGTTCCTCGTCACTTAAATTTAAATTTAAATCTGAGGTTGGCAGTTGAAGAAAAAAAAAAAGTGTAAATTTAGTTAAAACTAAGCGGAGAGCAACGAGGCCAACACCGCAACTTTAGAATTGTAACAGCTTGCTGATACCGTAGAATAAGTGTTTACGTTTCATTTAAAGTGAAAACAGA